>WBMW01003849.1:748-18450 GCA_013396635.1 Penelope pileata
CCTTGGTAACCTCCTAGGGGGACCTTCCCACGCCTCCCCGCTTACCTCTCCTTCAATGTCCAATGCTGCAAACCTGTTGCTTAGGGGGACCTGGGGATGTGAGGTAGGCAGAGGGGGGGGTTCGCCCACGATACCGAGCAGGGACCCTCTGCCAACTGTCCCTGTCACTCAAGTCCCCCTCCTTTGCCCGACAGGGACAGGACAGGGGGTCCACCACCAGCTGCAGGGTGTCTCCCTGGCGCCTTTCCCTCTGGCACACCAGCGAACTACTCCACCAGTCGATCTCCCGCTCACAGTCCCTGATGGCCCTCAGTCTCTCAACTTCCTCTTTCAGCTCTACCACCATGCACCTCACACAGGTGGAGCTCGCACCTCACACAGGTGGAATGCCTGCCACCCTCCCCCAGCAGCAGCAGGTTCTGGCCCTCCCTGCAGCCAGAGATCCGTATAGCCATGTTTCTGGGCAAGCCCTCCATCTGGGCCGCCACAGTCTTTTTGGAGCAAGCCCTCTGCCTGGTGGAGACTGCGATAAAAACTGCAGTCACAGAGACTGCCAATAGATAGGANACCACCATGCACCTCACACAGGTGGAGCTCGCACCTCACACAGGTGGAATGCCTGCCACCCTCCCCCAGCAGCAGCAGGTTCTGGCACTCCCTGCAGCCAGAGATCCGTATAGCCATGTTTCTGGGCAAGCCCTCCATCTGGGCCGCCACAGTCTTTTTGGAGCAAGCCCTCTGCCTGGTGGAGACTGCGATAAAAACTGCAGTCACAGAGACTGCCAATAGATAGGATGGACTCACGAGTGAGGCTCTGTACAGCATCCTTGGCTCTGTACAATGCTGCTTAGAAACAACTAAAACATCTGTGTTATCAACATTGTTTTTCTCCTGAAGCCAGAACAGCATCATATCGGACATCATGAAGAAAATAACTTCTGTCCCAGCTGAAACCATGACAGGCCAGAAGGTATCTCTGGGACAGAGACTTTGCTAATACCCTGGGCAACCTATTTCATTGTTCACACACTCATAATCAATCTTTTTTTTTTCTTTTTTCTTTTTTCTTTTTTCTTTTTTTTTTTTTTGGTATATTTCAGAGTGCACCAGTGGGCACTGCTGAAGAGAGCTTGGCTCTGCCTTGCTTACACCTCCGCCAATGAGATAATTATAGAATTTGATAATATCCCTCTCAGCTTTCCCTTTTCCAGACTGAACTGAACAGTCCAGCTCTCCTTTTAACCCTCCTTTTAACCCTAACCTTTTGGAATGGACTAATAAATTATAAAAGGACAGAAAAAAGAATGTTAATATTTCCCTTTACCTAATCACCCATTTTCAGTGAACGTGACTTCTGTTAGGTCATTTGAATTTACATTAAGGGCTGTGTAACTGCTATGACTCTTTCTTGTATGTGGCAATCCTTGATCTGCTTTCAAGAGCTGAGAGTTTTTCTAAACAGGCTCCTCTTTAGCCTTCGCTCCCATGGAACTCACTACTAACACTCACTAGTGCTCCTGCTTCTGCTTGCAACCCACTCATATGAAAAGAACAAAGGTACATTCTCAATTTGAGATGAATCTACATCATTCTCTATTTTCTGTTTTCATTTGAAGTGTAATCCTACAAGTCTCAAAGAAGCACAGCTGGTCCAGAAGTCAGTGACTGTGCCTGAAGCAAGGTATACACACACATTCTCCCACTAACATGTTTTGATTCAGGATGGGAAATATTTTAACACCGACAGCTGAAGATGGAAGCATTAGAACTTTTTCTCTTGAGCTGAACTAATCCTGTTGTCTTTTCTTGAGACAGGTTCTAGAAGAACAGGTTAACCTGTGAAGTGTTTTCTAAGCTGGAAAAAGACTGAAACTGCAACTCTAATGACCACACAGTACAGATTAATTTGGTTTCTTAAAGCTGAAAGTCTCCCTCAACTTTTTTTATAAGAAAGAAACAATAAACTTCTGTTAAATTGTATGAATTTGTAAGGCACATCTGTGTTAAAGTTGATACGTTGCACAGAAAGCTATGGTAAATATCATCAGTAGTGGCTACCTTTTGAAATATCTTGCTATTAGAATCTTAATGTGAAATAAATTTGCTTTACTCAGAATAGATAAACCAATATTTTAATGCAAAAAGTATAAAACCAAACAAATTATTTTTCTCCCTGGTGGGACCCCATTTTCTAAAACAACCCTGGTGATCACAATATAATTTTCAGTAGATTGACACTCTAAGTGGGAGATTCAATTCACTCAGGATGAGAACTGTCCAAGTAAACCTATTCCTCTTCACTGATTACACAGAGTGACTGCATCAGTTGATTAAAATACTTGAATCTGAGGCCAAAAAAAATTCTCAAGTTTTAACAATCCATTTTAAATGCTCTATAATTTATGTCAGTGCACTAAGTGAAAATCATTTTGTTCCTTTCAGAGTCTGACTTGCAGCCATTGAGGAAAATCAATGGAAAATCTGACTCAAATTACATGTAAGTGCTTGCAAAGTTATAGGCAAAACTTGAGCTGAACATATTCAGTAGTTTTGTTTAAATTTCTGAATATGGACTTAAAATTGGGACACAGTTTTAGTGTCCTTACGTAGCAGCCATGTTTTGTGATCTTTCTGTGTAACTGTACATTTGCAAATGGTTCTTCTCATAGAATTTGAATAACAGAAAAGAATTGAGGTTCTGTTTTATTATGATGATGATTTTTTTCTGAAATTTACTAAATAATTGTTAAGATAAAAATATTAATTGTTCAAGTAGTTGGTGTTAAAAATTAGGAAATCATTAATCAGAATTTTTTCCAACCATTTTTACTATTTTCAGTAAAATTTATATGCTTCTTAGAGTTAGACATTATAAGGAGTCATTTACTTACTACATGTATTTACCTTGTTTAGAATATGTGTGCAATGGAATTACTGTGTTCAGATTGTTTGATTTTATTCGTTTGTTTGAACTACTGAAGGGCAATAGATAAATATCCAGCTTTGAAGTGAGTTGTTACTATTCATTTACAAATTGCATCATAGCATGCATAAACAAACAGAAAACCTTGTATTATATGCTTTAAAAGGTGGATATTTGATTGTCAGTTACAGATACTATGTCCTGTGTAAAATTCATTAGTTGGCTCTTAGGTATCATACGTTTATACAGTACTTCACTAATTATGTAATTATTTGAATCAATATATTTTGAGATATCCAAATGTACAGATTCCCACAGAGTATTTCTTGACAGCTCTGAGTCAAAAAATGAAAATTTTTGAGAAAGTGCCATAGCTATCTTTTGGTTTCATTTTAAACAGCACAAACAAAAAGTAGAACCCACATCCAGTCTGTTCTCTTGAATACTATATTAATAGATTAAAATATGTCCTTGGTGATGCTTTACAGGGCCTGGAGATGACGGCCATAGAACTTTATCACAGAGCATGCATGCCTTCAAATTCTCCTCATGAAGAAGGACAGCCTTTATAGCTCGATGGTCCAGAGGAGTTTCTGGCTTATATTGCCACACAAAGTTTTATCTATGTAACAGGTATAGCTCTATCATGCATTCCTCAAATCTCCTTTCAGATTTTCAGGTCTGTTTCATTATGCTCTTTAGTTCTAGCTTAGTTAGTAGCATTGTTCTCTAGTCCCTTCTTATCAAACAACAATCCTAATGTTAACAAAATTTGATACTGCCAAGAAGTTTACCACATTTAGGTTTCTTGCATATGTTTCTCAAGTGATATCACTTCATAACATAAGGAGATGGATCCTAACCAATAATTTCTTTTTGAAAAATCCATATTGCAAAGAGATATTAATGCTTTTACTAAGCAGCTGAAAATAAGAACCTTCTGAATGGTTCTTAAAAGACCTACAGGCTAAAGAAGAAAAAATTTCATGAAACATACAGGAATCCATATTTCAAAGTAACAAAAAAGTTACAGAAGTATTAGAGGGGAATAAGAATATAATTGAGGAAAACATTTTTTATATAAAATTACAATTAAAATTGTGAGATAAATATATCTTAACTGTCACTTGACTTCCACTATATACTTAACTAGAGTGGCGCAACTTTCAAGTGCATAGCGCCATGAACTCAAACTGTTTTTACTCAAATAATAAGAAAATGAATCAGCCAAACTTTTTTGTTCATAATTGAAATAAAATACAAAGAACCTTACCATTTTGTATTTCTAAACAATGTTTGTTTTTCCCACCTGCTTTATTTTGAAGAAGCTTCATTGCCTGATTTCAAGTGTTGACATAGAAGTCAGTATGTTGGCAAATAGCCCATGTGTCTGCATGTTTCCCAATCTACTTTCTGGAACTTAATGCAACTTCTGCTCTTAGTGGAATTTTCCCCAAGTTGTTTACTCCTTCAACCAGATCATTTGGCCAAAGTTACGGGCTACAACCATTAATAGTAACAGCCTGAAACCATTTTCATTTTGTATATTTTTTAAGGAATAACAATTGTTTCTACTATTCTTGTGTGAAGTAAAAGACTGATGATTAAGACGTTTTTACTCCCAGGTAAGGTTGGATGGGGTCCTGGGCTGCCTGATCTAGTGGTTTGCAACCCTGCCCATGGCAAGGGTTGGAACTAGATGTTATTTGCTGTCCCTTCTAACCTAAGCTATTCTATGACTATGTGAATTCCACACTGCCTACCTATGAATTTGAGATGTGACTTGAGGTCTTTTGAAATCTTCATTCTGCTTAGCTGAACTTGTGAGTTTTTGACATTGCTACATTCTCTCTTAACAAAGCAATCTGTAGATAAGATTGTAATAATTGGGCCTTGCTGAAATAACACTCTTCTAGAATCATACAGAAAGACATGCTGTTTTAGTAAAAAAAGAATATAGTTTAGACCTATTTTAACACCAGCAATGAGTTTTAAAAATCTGTTAGTGAATAGTTAGTTATCATAAAAGTACTTTACTGTAACATTATAATTGTTCATGAGCAAGCAGAACTCAGAAACTAGAATTTTCACCTTTTAAATATCAATACATTCATTATTTATTGTTTTGGTCAGTCTTAAATGTTCAGTGGAACTATGAGCTTTAAACTCATTGTAGTGAAACAGTTAAGTGTACGAGGTCTTACAACAGTACATTCCATTAGTTTCAACAAAATGCATATCAAAAGATATACAGTATATTCTTTATCTGCACAGTTCAGAATTATTGTAAAGTGTAGGGATTTTTTCACTTATTTCACTGGCCCATATAATGAATTTTTAAGGCCCAAATAGTTTACAGTTCTTTTTGCTTATTAGTAATACTCTTTATATTTAAAAACATACTTAGGAATTTCTCAAAAATATATAAGAAACGAGCAGATAATCTTTGTGATATACCTACCAAAATCTTATAGTGACTGAGATAAACATGTTAAGCATAATTCTTTGACAAAACTCTACACCAACCAGTTAGTATTTCTCACAACTAACTATTGAGTAAAACTGCAGTTTTCAAAGGCAATGTCTTCTCAAAACAAAATTCTTCAAACTCTAGACAGCAAAAACTAATGATTTGTCACATTGTCTTTGGTTCTTCCTTAATGTCTCTTCTGTAGGTAAATCTGTCAACAAGAAACTGAGTAGAAGCCTTGCCATATTTATTTCTATTTTCATCTAAAGAAACTTAACGTAGAACAAGAGACATTCTCCTATAAACCAGAACTAGTCTTAAGAAATGTGAAAGAAAGGCCTAAACATATGGCTGAACATTTTTCTCAGATTATTTCTGATTTGGAGGAGTTAAAAGATATTAGTTTAGGAATCTAGTAACAACCTGACTAGAGCATAAAAAAATTGCCACCTGAAAACCAGAGGTCTGATTTTTTTAAAGGAAGTTTTACTAGGATACAACTACCACTGCATTCATTCTACCCGATCCTAAGGTACCTCAGTATTTTGATATATCATTCAATGCTTACTCTATCAGCAATTGCAGATGATCTGCTGGAATCCTGCATCCAGAATTTGTTGTTCTTATTTATACTGCACATTTCTTGTGATATGTTCAGTTACAAAATAAATTATGTTTGCACAGATATTAATGAAATAAGATTCAAACCAAGTCCCACATGTAAAATGCCAATTCTAACAATGGAAACAAAGATACAAATGTAAGAAAATGTTAGGCAAAATTTTAGCAATAAAGGTAATATTAGACATTCTTTTGGTTAATCTGTTAAACTGCTGACTGTCTTGACATGTCATTTCAATTTATCTCAGATAATACTCAAAGTATTTTGGTAGAAATATTTCAGTAATTTGGAATAGTTACCTATACTATGTATGTGTACAAGATGTGCAGAAAGAAAATTAATTCTTCTATTGCTTATTTACTGCTGTAATTTTCACGATGCTAATACAAAACAATGTGATTAATGAACTACCTCTTAACATATACCTCTAGTTAGGAATGTTATCTTGAATTTTATGGGAAAAAAATAGTAGAAAATCTTTACGTTAATACAAATGCATAAATGCCTAAGTTCTTTCAGGTTATTTCCAAGAACTGTTTGCTTAACATATGTATTTTACCTACAGTATCATCATTTTGGAATTGTAAACATTTATCCTTCAGCAATTCTACATTAATAAACCATGAATGAATAAATATTATGTTAGGGCCATCCTCAACAACTGTAGTACTTTAGAAGGAAATGCATTCAGATGGAACCTTTACAAGGCATATTCAATTGACTTCATTGTCTGCAACGTATTGGCTTATCAGTGAAGATCAATTTGATGCAAGAATTGCAAAAGTAGAGAGTAATAATAGAAAGATAATATCATCAAAGATTCATTTACGCAAAAGTGACCTCCATGTTGAAATAAGAAGTATATAGTGTGGTTTACCTGTGCTGCCCTCCTATACTATATCCTGTTATATGTGTTTTAGTAGTTATTAATCACTATTTATAATATTGTAGCACTTTACAAGTAGAATTGTCATACTTATCTATTCAGTTGTCGCTTCTTTATAGATAATTTCTTCAATGACTATTCTCAGTTGTCCTACAGCATTTTATTTTAAAGTTGAGGGAACAACCTAAGTATTTTAATTGCACAAATGGCAAAATTTAGACTCTCAGTCAGTGGAACTACTGTAACTGTCTACATCATGCTGATAGTATTAAAAGTATAACTGTAGAACAGACTATAGCCTGCAAAGTGTGACCTGAGTTACTGTATTTGCCAGATATCTTGTTATCTGTCTTTGTAAGAACAGAGAGAGAAGACAGCTCAGAAGCCTTTAAATTATGGTATAATGTATTGCATATGCACATTGGATGCATGTCTGCACTTTGAGATGTTTGAATACAGAATAGGAGAAATGAAGAATCACTGCCACTTGACCTAGGCCTAGATATCTTCATTTATTATTTAAAACACTGACATGTCTGTTTCTGTTGAATTTAATATTGTCTACCAGCAAAGTGTAGTGACAGTCTTACAAGCTTTGCAGACTCCCTAGAGGCTCTTTCTACTGTTTAACCTTAGGCATTTTGCTAAGGAGGCGGTTTTGACTTTACTCCCTATACAATTAATAAAGAGGAAGAGAATAATTCAGAAGGTAAATAAGAAGAGCTTGAAAACTGTGCTTAAATTAAAATGTCCCTCTGAATCACATTCCAGAGAAATATAGCTCACTTCATTAAAAATGTGTAAAGGATGTGGGAAGTTGTACAAAAGATTGATAAACACAGCAAGAACAGTTCTAATGTAAGTGTTTTAAGCAAACAATTAAAGCTAGGTTGTGTAGACATTTTCCCATACTTCCTGTGTTTTCTGAGATGCCAAAACACAGGTCAAACATTGTGAGAAGAGCGTAGTAAGAGGGTAGTCATGGGAGGACAAGAACAATAATGCATGGCAGAATTAACAATTATTTTGTAATGACTTCAGTTTCCCAGTAGAAAGCTATAATTTCAGTGTAAGATACAATTATGCCATCTCTAGAGATGTGAATATATCATTGCCAGCAGGTCAAGGGAGGTGATTCTCCCCCTCTACTCTGCCCTGGTCAGGCCTCACCTGGAGTACTGTATCCAGTTCTGGGCTCCCCAGTACAAAAGAGACAGGGATCTCCTGGAAAGTGTCCAGCAGAGGGCCACAAAGATGATAAAGGGCCTCGAGCATCTCACTTATGAGGAGAGGCTTAGTAATCTGGGTCTGTTCAGCTTTGAGAGAAGAAGGCTGAGAGGGGATCTTATCAATGTCTACAAATATCTAAAGTGCGGGAGGCAAATAGACATGGGGAATCTCTTTTCAGTGGTCAGTGGGGACAGGACAAGGGGAAATGGACTAAAACTGGAGCATAGGAAGTTCCGCACCGATATGCAGAAGAGCTTCTTCACGGTGCGGGTGACGGAGCACTGGAACAGGCTGCTCAGGGAGGTTGTGGAGTCTCCTTCCCTGGAGATATTCAAGACCCGTTTGGACTCCTACCTGTGCGACCTGCTGTGGGGAACCTGCTTTGGCAGGGGGGTTGGACTTGATGATCTCTCAAGATCCCTTCCAACCCCTACAATTCTGTGATTCTGTGATTATTACAAAGCAAAAGAAGATTTTGAAAACTGTTTGGATATGTCAGCTCTCCAGAATATGGATGCAACGGCAGACCTAAGTGGTACTGATGTCTCGAAAGCTGATTATTTGACATTTTTGTCCAGCTGAGGTATTTTGCTCAAGATTGAAGCTATGCTTTAAGTTCCAGATGTCTTGTTTATCTAGGATAAACAACTTTCCTGAGATGGGATGTTCCTCTTCAAAGATCCGATGTAGTCATGCCTGAGGCTGTTAGCAGAAGAAAGACATGGAGTTGTTGGAGTGGGTCCAGATGATGGCCATAAAAGTGATCAGAGAACTGGAGCACTTCTTCTACAAAGACAGTCTGAGGGAACTGGATTTGTTCAGCCTCGAGAAGAGAGGGCTTCAGGAAGATCTCATTGCAATCTTCCAATACTTTAAGGGAGCCTTTAAGCAGGAGGGAAAATAACTTTTTATATGGGTAGAAAGTGATAGGACAAAGGGGAACAGTTTTAAACTGAAAGAGAGGAGGTTTCGATTGGATGTCAGGGGGAAATTTTTCACTGCGATGGTGGTGAGGTGCTGGAACAGTCTGCCCAGAAAAGTTGTGGATGCCCCATCTCTGGAGGTGTTCAAAGCCAAGTTGGATGGTGTCCTAAGTGGCTTGATCTACCCTGCCTGTGGCAGAGGCATTGGAGCCAGATGACCTTTGATGTCCCTTCCAACTCAGGCCATTCTGTAATTCTAAGTATCCTTTTGTCCAAATGTAAAGTGAGGAGTGGGATACCTCCCCAAACAACCACCAAGTACCAACAAAGGTCCCTGCACAAGTGTAGAAGATTCAAATATGTTATATAACTTTGTACCTACATAATCCTATGAAAATGCAATAGGTAGGTGTGACTTATGTATTGGCTAGTTGGGTAGTGAAAACTTTTTGGAGTATAAATAGAAGTCAGTGTAAAGAGTCAGCACATTTGATTCATGGAGATTTTCTACCTTGTGCCCTGCACAGAACAAATCAGTGTCTCCTCTCTAAGCACTTATTTTTTTGGTGGTGTTTTGGGAAATTTAAAATCAATAATAGTGTGTTGTTGTTTTACTCAAGTGTGTGGTGGGAAAATGACAGAAATGGTCATAAATTGAAGGAAGAGAGATTCTAATTGGTTATAAGGAAAATCTTTATTTTGACTGTAGGTACAGTGAAGGATTTGAAAAGTTTTATGAAAGGGGATGTACAATCTCCATCTTTAGAAGTTTTAAAGACTGTTAAGGGATATTATAAGCAGACACCACATCCAGAGGCTCTGAGTCCAGGAATTCCTGCTGCCTGAGTGCTACCCCAGTCCCATTGAACTCAGAGGTCTCTATCCCAGGCTGATGGATGTGTCTACTGCTTTCCTGGTTGCAAGCTTAAGCATTAAGGGAGGTAAGTGTGTATCCAAGGCACGCATACATAAGACACTGGCACTGGCTATGCAGACTGCCACAGACATGGTGCTGACTTCAGCAGTACACACACACAGGACCCATGTAAACCACAAGCACAGACAGCCCCTTCCTTTCCTTCCCTTGGTCTTGCAGAGACAGCAGGTCCCTGGTACTCACAGACATATCCAGGCTCACCAGCACATGTCCTCATGGATGCACCAAGCATTGAGCACAGACACAGCCTATCTGCCCACCTGGCACGCCTGGATCCCATCTGCCCCAAGGGTTTCTTACCTTTTTGGCATTTGCCAGCAAATGTACAAGCATGGCAAATGCACACCCAGTCTGGGGAAGAAACAGAAATTTGCTCCTCCATTCAGCAGCCAGCACCACTCACATGGGCTGTGACCCACTCCATCACCTATGCAGAGACTCTCATTTGTCAAATTCGTTCTTGTTCCACCAGTAGTCGGTCTGGTGACACACATCACTCCAGCCCCAGTAGCTGGAAGCACAGACCCCACTGGCTCCAGTAGGTGACAACACAACCAGTGAGCACCTACACCGCTTGTCTGATTCCATTCAATCCCCCAGCAGCTTCACTTAGTCCTCTCAGCCCTGACAAACAACAGAACAGAGTGAAATTACATAGAAATAGTTAAGAAAGGATTTAATACAAAAATAGGACAGACTGCAGTGACTATGCCCAGGGCTCAGTCAGACAAACACATTGACCAAAGAGTATATGAGTGGTCACTTTTATACCTCTTTCTGTTTCCCATTTTGCTCCCACTGAGTTTTCTTCCTTTGCACAGTCTGTTATTAGGTTACATACTCCCACAGATCTCCCTGCAATATCCCAGCACCTCATGTTTCTTCTTCTTCCTTTTGTTATCATGTACAAGTCCAGGTGGCCCTCTCCAGACCTGTGTCTGGAGTTTTGTAATTGCCTGTCAATTAGTGTGATTAACTAGATTTGTTTCTTGTAATTGTCTCCACTATTGTTTGTCACTCAGATATATATCTGTTGTTTTGTTTACTACCTTTCCCTTTCATTATCATTCCATTTCAAAAGGTCCTTAAGCAGATAATCACAAGGTTTCCTTTCCTTCTACATTGCCTCACAATGACATAAAAGAATAAAGCCATCACCAACATAGTTTGTCTCCTGGATGACCTTGCATTGAACAGAAGACGGGTCAAGTGACTTTTACAAGTTCCTTCCAAGTCACAGAATCACAGAATAAGAGAATCGTAGGGGTTGAAAGGGACTTTTGGAGATCATCTGGAGATCAATGTATTTTAAAGTGGGCACAAACAATAAAATTCTAATGTGTCAAATTCAGAGCTAAGGATTAATATTCAAACTTTATTAATATCAATAGTGCTGTACACTCTGATACAGTGGTTGTGATTAAATACTGCCAGTGTTTGCTGTCACCAACCACGTTATAACATGACTCCTTAGAATCACAGAATTACAGAATCACAGTGAACTGAAAGGACCTCTGGAGAACATCCAGTCCAACACTTCTTCTAAAGCAAGTTGCCTAGAGGAGGTTACACAGGAAAGCATCCAAACAGGTCTTGAATATCTCCAGAGAAGGAGACTCCACCACCTCTCTGAGCAGCTTGTTCCAGTGCTTTGTCACCCTCAAAGTAACAAAGTTTTTCCTCATGCTTGTATGGAACTTCCGGTCTTCCCATTTGTACCTACTGCTCCTTGTTCTACCACTGGGTACTGTTGAAAAAAGTCTGGCCCTATCTACTTGATTCGTCCTTATTAGATATTCGTGTGTGTTGATAAGATCCCTTCTCAGTCTTTTCCACATTGAAGAGTCTCGGGTCTCTCATCCTTTCCTTATGAGGGAGATGCTCCAGGCCCCTAGTCACCATTGTGGCTCTCCACTGGACTGTCTCCAGTAGTTCTCTGTCTTTCTTGAACTGGGGAGCACAGAATGAGACACAGCACTACAGATGTGGCCTCACCAGGGCCTCACTCTCTTTCTGATTGGTTACAGAATGGACCTGACCTGTGATTAAGGTGTCCAGAAGAAAGGAAGCTGTAACAATCTTGTGAAGGCCTCAGAACAAAAACTGTACTATAATAGTCTTGTAAAAGCTGCAGAACAAACACATGTCCTACCCAAGTGTAAGGGAGGAATCAGGATTTAGGCATCTTGCTTAAGGTGATCTCAGGTCCCTACAACAACCCTCCACCACAACCATGTGAAGGGAGAAGTACTGCCAGTACAGCACATGCATGATGTGTGATACTAGATACTCTCTGCCAACAACAGCAGCTGGCCCAATTAGAAGGGATTATCACAAAGCATAAAAGGCATTGCCAACCTCACAGCCACAGCACCTGCTTCATCGTATCCTCAACAACCTCAAGAAGAAGAAGAAGGAGGAGGACGGACCTTCAGGACATCATGGGGTTCACGGTGGTGACTTGCTACCTTATTTTTTTTCCATCTCTCTTGTTTCCTTTTCTTGCTTCTCTCTCTCTCCTTTCTTTTAATAAATAAAGGCACACTCATGCTCAGTTGACATCTTGACTCCATTTTGAGCCTTAATTTGGAGGGACTGGGATCAATCTAACAAACCACAAGTGGTTTCAGCTTGCAACATAGCCATGAGTTTTTCTTGTTGCAAGACTGCAATTTTGTTGTCAGCATGATTACATCCTTTAAACTAAGGACTAAATATAAATTTCCACAGAGAAGTGAAGGACGTAATTTCAGCAGCTTCAGTGTCATCTGAAGAAACTTGTTGAGCAGTAGCCATCACAAAAGTGACTTGGGATGTTCTGTGACTGAGGAGGGAACAGGACTCAAGGGGGAATCACAAAGTTTCACAGAAGTTAGTCATCGTCATGTTTTATTAGTGAAGAAAAAAGAAGAATGATGTGTCCTTGCAAAATAAAATAAACTGAAATTTAGAAGAATAGGGGCTCCCTGCAAAACAAGATAAAGCTGATGAAGGAAGGNTTATTATTAGTTATTATAATTATTATAATAATTAACATTATTATAGTTATTAAAGTTATTTCCTCTGTCTCCTCTTTGAACATTAAGTTCTGGTAACGAGGTTTTTCCGTACATTAGGGAACTGAGAATTAACTGTTAAAATTTGCAACGGCTTATACACAGTTGGACCAAAATGCTGTGCAAACTTGCTCAATGAGGTTGTTACTCTAGTCCTGACTTCACCAATCCTCTTATGTCATTTACATGCAAACCAGAGCTTGCAGCACAGACAGGTTCAGATCTTAGGTTGGCACAAGTTCTTTGTTTATGTTTATGTCTCCCTGACACTTGCTCTTCTGTTTTCTTAAAACAGGATTTTTTGTGTTCTAGTCAAATAATCTTCTTGTTACTCTTAGTAGATCCTGCGAAAGTGCTAATGTAGGTATTTACAGCTCTCATAGAGACAAAACAATCAGTTCCTAGCTTCTAGTCAAAATAGTTAACTCTTTTGTTGCAGAACAGTTGACGTTTTTGTCACATCGTGTGACTTTCTGTCAACTTTGACTTTTTTTCTCTCATGAATCCAAATTTTTCTTTCAGAATAACATCTGTATACAGATGTATACAAGTATATTTCATAAATCTCGGGTGTTTAAGGTGAGATCATCAGTCTGAAAATATAGGAAAGTAATGCAAGTGGATGTATAGGAATGCAAAGAAAATGAATGTAAAGGAATATTCATGGATATCAGAATCTGAGCTTTCTTTTACTCTGATTTTTGTAGCACAGTCAGTCAAGTTTCAGAAAAATACTGTTTCCATTGAGGTTTGTTATTGTTTCGATCTTGTCTTTCCTGAAGATACTGCTGGTGGCTATCTATTTTTTTATTCTCCTTTCAATCCTTCACTTAGTAAATAAACCAAAGAAACTCTTTAAAGCAATTTATTTCAAATATTTTTATTTTTCTTCTGCAAAAATAAGTTGCCCAGAAATTCAAAGCTTAAACTTTTCCATAATATTGTATCTTTCAGCCACAATGTTGGACTTAATATACGAAAAATGCACACTTGCAGAATAATACTTTTTAAGTGCTTGTGCGACTTGGATCTGATGTGATTAATGGAATGGTGTTCAAAACTGAATGATCTGACCTATGGTGTATCTTTGTAGACTGATTTCTCAAAATCTCCTAAATAATACGGAGGGTCCTCGTGTGAATTATAAGTATTTTCTTAGTCCTTGCACAACCCAACTGCAATGCAGAAAATGCAAGATAATGCATGTCATAGCCATTTACGCTGAATGCTAATGCAGACACAGGAACAGTATCTCATTTAAATGTACTTATAAATTGCGCGAAGAAGAAATAAACATGAAGTGTAGTTAAATACAAACTCATGCAGGCATATGTCTTTCTTTTAAATGTATTGCATTTTTCTTTACATTTATCATGGACAGAAACATTAGAAATGACTTTTGTTTCAGATCACAGAAGTCAACAGAAGGAAAAAAATGTTTTATGGGAGTTCATGCAGAAAGTATTTCTTCCCTGATTAACGAACATTTGTCTCTACAGTCAGACAAAACCTTGGAGATTTAATGTGGAGTACACAGAAACAAACAAACAAACCAATAAAACCCAAGTATATAAGGTGAAAAAAGCACAAAAGGATTTTTCCAAATTAAGATGACTCCTGTTACTAACAGATCAGTGTTTTGTGACTTATCCTGACTTTTCTGTCTTGACATTGCCATTCAATACCCATTCTTAGTTTACATTGCTTGATAGTAATAGTCCTGCTAGAATTCTCCTCTACAGATCAAACTCCAGCTCCAGATAAGCATAAAGAAGAACTGGATTCTCAGATATTCATGCAGAATAACAAATTGCTGTATTTTGGAAGAGAGCGATAAGCTGATGGAAAATGCAGTTCAAGGGTCATTTTATTGGAACATTTCACTGCATGCTCCCAGCAGCTGTTAATAGGGAATGAGATAGCAGAAATTATCCACATGCTCTTTACTTAGCAATGCAAATAAAGGAGTTTTGGATGTAATATGCTCCCATTATAATAGGCCCTTCAAAAACATAGCTTCTCTTCTGAGAGTGAGACTGCAGAAGTGTTCATCACTGGACTATATTTAGTCTATATAAAAACATGGCCCCTACACCTTAGTTAAGGGACAGCATCTGAGCCAATACGTATTTTTTGAGACTGTCACTTCAAACAGTTTATTTATCCATTGCTTAATCTAATTTCAATCTAATATCCAGGGGACAGATAAGGTTTATGCTTAAAATCTTTATCCATTAGGAACAATTCAAGTAGTACTTTTGCTAGGTAGGCACTAAAAGCAAACTTCAAACTGTTTGCACAAATGTGAACATATCACAGAATCACAGAATTGTAGGGGTTGGAAGGGACCTCTAGAGATCATCAAGTCTAACCCCCCTGCCAAAGCAGGTTTCCTAGTGCAGGTTGCAAAGGTAGGCATCCAGACGGGTCTTGAATATCTCTAGAGAAGGAGACTCCACAACCTTCCTGGGCAGCCTGTTCCAGTGCTCCATCATCCTCACCATGAAGAAGTTCCTACGCATATTTGTGCAGAACTTCCTATGTTGCAGTTTTTTGCCATTGCCCCTTGTCCCATCATCCCACACCACTGAAAAGTCCCTTTGCCTGCTGCACTTCAGATATTTATAGACATTGATAAGGTCCCCTCAGTTTTCTCCAGGCTGAACAGATCCAGGTCACTCAGCCTTTCCTCATAAGGGAGATGCACCAGGATCTTTACAATCTTTGTTGCCCTCCACTGGACTCTTTCTCAGAGATCTTTGTCTTTTTTGTACTCACCTTACTCTGGGCTCTGTCACCATCTCACCTGTCTCCAACACAGAAAGCCTATGTTTGGAGTGCATTATCATTTTTATTGTTAGGGATGTCAATAATTCTGGTAGTTCTCTTTCCAGAGATTTAAGCTTAAATCTTTTGTGAAAGGAGCATATGGACTTGACCTCAAATAATCCTCCCTATAGGAGCCCTGTAGATGCTTATAGATACTCTTTGTACAGCACAGCCATTCTCAATGGGCTTCTATTCATTTCAGACTGTTTGCTTAGGTGTAGATGTATCTTGTTGTCATTTAACATTTCATTCCACATTCCCCTATTTTCTATAGAATAGAGCAGAAAGAAACCAAAAGCAAACTAAAAACACTTTCCTCCCATCCAAATTCTTCTACTTCCTGCCCCTTTGTTGTGCAGAGAGGAGAATGGGAGTTACAATGAATTCATAACACTTTGTTGTCCCTTCTCTTATATCCTCGCTCTTTTCCACTGCTTCAGCATGGGGACCTTCCCACAGGATGTGGCCTTTCACAAATTGGTCCAGTGTGGGCTTCCCACAGACTGCAGTTCTTCAGAAACTTCTCCAGCATGAGTCTGTACTATTGGATGCAGTCCTTCATGAATTTACTTCTCCTGCATGCGTCCACCATGAGCTGCAACTCCTGCCAAACCACCTGCTCTACTGGGGGCTCCTCTCCATGATCTGCAGTTACAGCCCAGGGTTTTCTCCTGCAGGCGTTCTCCATGGGCTACAGCCTCCTTCAGGCCACATCCACTGCCTCACCATGGACTCCTCTACAGGCTACAGTGTGGTTATCTGATTTCTCTGCCATTGTACACCACTGACTACAAGGGGAACTTCTGCTATGGCACTTGGACCACCTCCTACCCATCCTTCCTCACTGGCCTTGGTGTCTGCAAAGATGTTTCTCTCTACATTTTCTGACGCCTCTTTCCCAGTTGTTGTTGCACATCTGTTAGCCTTAAATATGTTATCACAGAGGTGGAACTAGCATTGGTCATTTTTTCAGTTTTGGCCACTAGTGGGTTCCATTTGGAGTCGTTAGGAACTGATTCTTATCTAACATGGTCCAGCCTCTGGAGTCTTCTCACAGAGGCCACCTCTGCAACTCGCCTGCTACCAAAACCTTGTTAAACAAACACAATACACGAAAACATTAGATGTCTGTGTGGCTCTTCAGAGGAACATCGACAGGTTGGAGGAATTGGCCAACAGTAATCTCATGAAGTTCACCAAAGGAAAATGCAAATTCTCACACCTGCGAAGGATTACCCATATACCTGGGTGGGGGGGGGGGGGTGGTGGTGCTTGGCTAGAAGCAGTTTTGTAGAGAAGAACCTAAGGTCTCTAATGCACGAAAAGCTCACTGTGAGCTAGTAATGTGACGTTGCCACAAAGAAGTCTAAAGATATCCTGGGGGAGTATTGGCATAATGTGAAACAAAGTGATCCTTCCTCTCACCTCAGCACTGATAAGACACATCTAGAGTGCTCTGATCCATTCTGGGCTCCCCAGAACAAGAGAGACATGGAGCCACTGCACAGTGTGTCAAGCAAAGGGGTAACAAAAATGTTTTAAGTAACATGAGTATATTTCATGTAAGGTAAAAGTGAGAGAGTTGGGGTTGTCCAGCCTAGAGAAGACTCTGGGGGTTCTTATCAGTGTGCATAAATATTGGTTAGGAGGGTACAAAGATGATGAAGTCAGACCCTTAGAAATATCAAATGACTGGACAAGAGTCAATGGTCACACACTGAAATTCAAAAAATTTCCCGCAAAAATACTATTCTGTGGTTACTAGTGGTAACTTTAAAAAAAAAAAAAAAAAAAAAAAGGAAAAAAAAAAAAAAAAAAAAAAAAAA
>WBMW01003850.1:0-83958 GCA_013396635.1 Penelope pileata
CTAGGTCAAACCAGGACACCTGGGATGGACAAGACAGACTCTCCAATGGCTTGAAGTCACACAGTGTTACAAGGTTAAGTATAGAGCATATTTTTGAGGTTCGGGCCACCATGGTCTGGTGAACAACAGCTTGGCAGTGTTCAGGACAACTCTGCTGTCTGGCATTTGGCTTATCAGCAAACTCATGTCCCTGCAACCGTTCCAAGCTGAATAGTTACACATGAAGTCAAAGCGCAACTGCTGTACTTCTTCACAGACACAACAGCTTAGTCACCTCTGAGACACTATGGGAGTTTTGAGCATTGCTCAAAGGGCAAAGCTGGCGACGTCTCTTAAGAGAAAGCCCATTCCCAGGCAGCTAAACCAGCTGGGCTTCATCCGCAGCCACGTCTGCTATCACATGATCTGGAGGAAGCTGCCGCTGAGGATATCACCAAGACACTGATTAAAGGGATTCAAGAGGCTATAGTTAGCAGTAATGAGATTAAAGTGAGCAGTGGAAGACTTACATGATGTAACAAAATACTTCTTAAGACAGAAGACAGCAATCAAGGAACCGTTTTCCCACAAGGCAATGGTTGAATGTTTGAGTCTTTTAATATTAAAAAGGAGAAGGCATCAGCTAATTTGCTGCAGGTAGAGTCTCTTGAGTGCTCCGGCTTTAAAAATTTACAATTTGCAGACAAATTTTGGCACCAAGAGTGAGGGAAGTCACAGCCAAGAAACAGAAGAGAAGAGCCTACACGTGGGCATGCCACTCCCCCAGCTCACAGGCATACATATGCTTGTCCATGTATGCATTAATATAGCTCCATTATTCAGTGCTTTCAGCTGAAGGGTGCACAGGAATGTTACCTTGATGCTGTGCCAGGATGAAATCACACAATCAGAGGGGTTGGAAGGGACCTCTGGATATCATCCAGCTCAACTCCCCTGCTAAAGCAGGTTCCCAAGAGCAGAATCATAACATTATAGAATTGTTTGAGTTGGAAGGGACCTATAAAGGTCATCTGGTCCAAAAGGGACACCTACAGCTAGATAGAACAGAGCAGGTTGCCCAGGAAAGCATCCAGGTGGGTTTTGAATATCTCCAGAGAAGAAGATGTCACAGCCTCTCTGGGCAGCCTGTTCCAGGGCTCTGTCACCCTCAAAGTAAAAAAGTTATTCCTCACATTCAGATGGAACTTTCTGTGTTCCAGTTTGTGCCTGTTGCTCCTTGTCCTGCCACTGGGCACTATTAAAAAGAGCCTGGCCCCATCCACTTGACTCCCACTCTTCAGATATTTATCAGCAGTGATAAGATTCCCCCTCAGCCTTCTCCAGGCTGAACAGCCCCAGGTATCTCAGCCTTTCCTCATAAGGGAGATGTTCCAGGATCCCAGTAATCTTTGTTGCCCTCTGCTGGACTCTCTCCAGCAGTTCCCTGTCTTTCTTGAACTGAGGAGGCCAGAACTGGACACAATGCTCCAGATGTGGCCTCCCCAGAGCAGAGCAGAGGGGGAGGATCACCTCCCTGACCTGCTGGTCATGCTCTCTTTAGTGCATCCCAGGATCCCATTGGCCTTCCTGGCCACCAGGGCACACTGCTGGCTCATGGGCATCTACACATCATGGAGCAACCAAATTGCTTCAAAAAATGCCTTTAATTCCCTCCTCCCAATCCTCCTTCCTATTTGTAGTCATTTCAATCTCTGCCTATGGGGAATCTTCAAAGCCTGATGAGGAGGGGAGGTGAAGGAGAGCTCAGAGGCAGTGCCCCATCCTGCAGACAAGGAAAGCTGGGTCGGGCTGCAAGGTTTGCTTGCAGGGACAGCGATGTCCCCTGCCTGTTGCAGCAGCTGCACCTTCTCCTCCAAGGGGGTGTGGTGCCATCTAGTGACAACAAAACTGTCCCCTGTGGTCCCAAATCTGGTCTCTGCAAGGACGCTGCTGCACAGAGCCTGCCAGACACCGTGTCCTCCGTGGGCTGTCACCCTCAGTGCCTCCACGATCTGGGGTCCTGCAGCCAACACCTCCTATTTGCAGCACACCAGACAGCATATGGGTTTGGGAGGTCATTGCTAGAGAACCAGAAAGATCTGAAAGTATGGGGGGAAAAAAGACTGATTTAAGATATGAGTTTCTTGCTTGTGTTCAAGGCAACGCTGGCACTCGCAGAGATACAGACTCCTGCAGCCAAAATAATCCTTAAAAGCTCCTTTCCCTTTCACCAGCTGCTTTGCATGAGTGTGACAAGAAGGAATTGAATGTTGGGGCTCCTGCAAGTGGCCAGTCTGACAAGCTTTAAGCACTTTGTGCCTCTCTGATTCAGCCAGAAGGAAAACATGCGATATTCAGGTGTGAGCCACCACCTGGCACAGCTCTGCTCCAGCAGCAGCTCCAACTACAGCAGGAATTAAAACAAATAAAGAAATTCTTTATAGCTGGCGGTCCTGCAAATCCTAGCTCGTGCTTACACAACAGAGACCTCTCACCTGATCTAATCTACACAGCCTTTCCCCTGCTGAGCTACTGCTGTCCTCTTAGCTCCCAGAGGAGTCACTCCAGCCCTGGTGAGGGCTCTGGGCTGCCTTCTACTTCAGTGCCCTGCATCCCCTGCTGAGCCCTTCATGTTCCCAGAGTCTCTCAGAAAGGCTCAGTGCCTCCTTGATTGATTTTTTCCAGGGTTTTTCATGCTTTCTAATAAGCTGCTGTCTTCCAGACAGGAGGACAAAAATGCTTCCCTGGCTCACACGTGTTCATGCCACAGAGACAATGACTGGGAGACCCATAGGAAAACCAGTAGCAACACTGTGTCCACCGCCTTGGGATGGACAGACAGTTAGTAGGAACATGAACAGACAGCCATGCATGCTCACAGACCATCAGCATACACACTATATGCTGCAGCTAGGCAAAGAGACAGACAAATGCATATTATACACACGTGCAGTGTGTGTTCCTGCCAGGTTCACACCAAGCACATGCGGGCGTGCACGGAGCTGACTGCAGTGATCTGCTCTGCCCTTCACCTCCTGCTTTTACATCCCTCCACCCACACAAAATAAATAAGCCAATCTCTTCCATGCACTCTGTCCCCTGCCTGCTGCTGTATTTGCTGACACCTCTGCCACTCGGTTCATGCTACCGGCTGTATGTGACAGCTCTGTCTGTCCCCAGCCCTCTGGCTTCCAATCAAGGACCTGCCTGACAATGTTCCCTGTTTTCTGGATCAGCACCAGTTACTTCAGTCTGCACCTCTTCAGCTGCTCAGCACTGCCTTCTCACACACTGTATGGTCCCCTATTCAGCGTGCAGCAGTAACAGGGGTGGCTGTAATTTTTTGCCCCCCCTGAAGATGGCTGAATTTCATACTGATTTAGTTCTTTTCTCTGATCCTTGTTTGTTGAAGGAAGCTGCAAAGAAAACAGACACTATTTCAGAGGGAAGGGCAGTGGTCTTCCTAGATGCCAGGCTTAAGAGAAGGGACTGGTAATTCATGGCTTTGCAGAAAGTCTAGGGCCTGGGCTATGGTAGGGAGTAGCAGGGTTCATACAGGAGCCTCAGCAAAAGCAGTTGGTTATCTGGGACTTGATAAGATGTGGTCAGGTGTGATATGATGTTGGTGGGCAAAGTTCTTCATTGTGTGTTTACCTGCAGCCTGGCTGGTGTATACACTTCTGTCCATGGACTGATACCTGTAGACCCATAGGGGAAGAAAAGGGGCAGGGGCCCCTCCAAATACTCCTGTAAACCTCCTGTGAAGTTGTTCAGAGGGAGGGAACAAAAAAAAACATCTCAAATTGGAAAACTGGTACTGGAGAGCTGCTTGACATGACAGAGCAAATAGCACAGAGCCCTTTCGGGTTACGCTCCATCTACTCAGCACAACACTGCTGAGATCTTCATGTGACTGAAGAAATTGGAGCATCACTGTGTTATCTGCTGTATAAATGCACTACAGAGAGACAGAAAGACCTCCCCCACAGTCTGTTTGCATTGGAGGTCAGGAAAGACTGCTTCTGTGCAGGCAGATAAAACAGATGCAATTTTGGCTCTACAGCACCTGGCCCAGTAGTTTCACATCTGTACAACTCCCTCCCCCATCACCGCAGTCCCATGTAGTCTGGCATTGGGTATGTGCAGCATGAGCATGGCCTGGGAGGATGAGAGCAGGGTGGGACTGAGTGTGGGTCTCCCATTGCTTTCACCCAGTGTTTTGTGAGCCTAAGACCCTCTGGGTATCTCGGGTGATGATGGTTTCCATATTTAGCCTTCTGGTACTAGCACAGCAAGCCCTCATCTCCTTTAATATCCATGTAGTGAATTAGAATCATAGAATCACAGAATATCCCGAGATGGAACCCCTGGCTTCACATAGCACAATCCAAATCCAAGCCCCATGTCTGAGAGCAGTGTCCAAAGGCTCCCTGAACTCCAACAGTGTGGGGCCATGCCCACTGCCCTGGGCAGCAGTGCCATGCCCACCATTCTCTGGTGCAGAACCTTTCCCTCACCCCCACCTGACCCTCCCCTGACAGCTCCATGCCGTTCCCTCGGGCCCTGTCGCTGTCCCCAGAGAGCAGAGCTCAGCGCTGCCCCTGCGCTCTCTGTGAGGGGGCTGTAGGCCACCATGAGGCCTCCCCTCAGCCTCTTCTGCTCTGGGCTGAGCAAACCCAGGGACCTCAGCCACTCTTCTCACACCTTGCCCTCCAGACCATTCCCCATCTTTGTAGCTCTCCTTTGGATGCTCCTTAATAGTTTTATGTCCTTTTTATATTGTGGCAGCTAAAATTTACTCAACATTTACTCAAGCATATGGTCCCAAAATGTATCAGGAAACCGAACCAAAAAGAGAGCAGATGGACTTGATTCAAACACTATCAGGTTCCTCAGCTGTATCGCTATCTCAGCCTGATAAAGGTGAATGGATAAAATACATCTCAGTGCCATTGATTGAGTAAATCATTGGCACTTGTAAATCACCATGTCCAAGTCAGAGTCTCAAGCTCTGCCACACCGCTGTGCACACCATCAGTGTGCTAAAAGTAGCACCTATTGCTCAGTTGAGCTTTGAGGGTGTTGAGAGCCCTCCAGATATTATCATTACCCCCAAATCCTGCCCAGAGCTCTTCCCAGCAGTGCTGTACTGTCCACTGAGGAAGGCGCTGGGAGGAGGGATCACGGGTCATCCTCTTTTGCATACACACTTCCTGTCACTTTCCCTTTACTAAAACATTTTGTTTTCTTTCTCAGTACAAAAATATTTGAGCTGAGGAAGAAATGAGGAACCAGAAAATGTAATTAATACCTGTTGGCTTCCCAGCTTTTGCCTTAAAACTGGCTGTGGCCCAAGGCAAAGTGGGCCAGGCAGTCCGGATTACAGCCTGAGAACATGACAGTGAATCAGGGAAATGCCTCTTCCCCATGGCATCCCCTGTCCCATCCTGGATTACACCAGGTGTATTTGAACAGGCTCTTAAAATAAGCCGGGTCCCTAGACTTTCCCCTCATGATTGACTCAGCCGGGTGGAAGAAGAGCTCTACCCTTCCCTAAAAATAGACGAAGTGGTTCATCCTCTCAACATAGCCCCGTGCTCAGTGATAAAATCAGCTGCCAGAGGCCACTGCGAGGCAGTGAACAGGACTGACGTGCAGGGAGTGGGGCAGGGCTCCTCTAGGATTCTCTAAGGACTGCCTGGCAGCGAGTTTCACAGGGATTTTCCACTGGGACTGTCTACAGCTTGACACAGCTATTGGGACTACCAAGACATCCCTGTAAGTAATTTTGGGGTAGATTTGAGAAGAGTGAGGTGTTGCACGAATATGAATCTTGGGCTGATGTGAAAATGTAGGGTAAATGAGGACACTGAACCTTGCATTGTGAAAGGGGTGGGCAAAGTTGTGGGTTTTGATGGCCCAGAGTATGGTAAATTCCACCATCTGCACCATGGATGGTGGCTTCAGTTCTGCATCACTGTCTTGGGTGCTTGGGCATGTTTAAAGTGGAAGCAGAGTGCTGTATGTCTATGCTTCTCCATTCTCCCAAAACACTGAAGTTCCTAGGTTTGAGGCTTAAATTCATGTGTCTACTCACTCACTGCTCTCTACTCTCTGTGTCTGCTCCCTCTCCCCAAAATGCTGTGAAGTACTGGGACTCTGGCAACGTGGGAGAGAATACAGAATTCAGACAAGCTGGATAGGCACTGTAGGGTTGGTTGGGACATATTCTAGGTTGGAATCATGTTCAGGACTGGTTGCAATACAGCAGACAGGAAAATGCGGACTTCAGAGTTTCATTTCAGCTTACATCACTGCGTAACTGGAAGTAGAGAGGGATTAGTTAAGGAGGGAATTTCTTCCCCTCTTTCTTCCACCTCTGGGCTCCAGGGAGGGTTGAGGAATGTGTTTGTGACCCTGAATCAAACAAAGGGCTTCAGGAGGGGGTCTGATGGATTAAATGCATTAATATGGCTGTACCACCCCTATTTGCGCTCACCCACGGAAAGTAACTCCAAAACCCTGCACAGCTTTGTAAGACAGAGCTTATATGTCTACCCCTGTGCCTTATACCTGACAATCCATTTGCTGGAGCTATTCAGCTATTGAAGGTCTGCGTCATAGCCAAAGAGACAGAGAGAGAGAGGACTCCACATCAATGTCTTGGTGCTCAGTCACTGTGTGAAGGGCCTGACCCCAACAGCCTGAGTTAAATACAGTGTTATTCTGCTCATGTATTTGGCTATGATTAATGTTTCCTCCTGGGACAGACATTCTGCTGATTGCTGCCAGAAAAGAAATTTCTTAGTTTCTTCCACTTCCCTTCAACTCTTCTGTTTTCACCCAAGTCTTTGTTGGAAAATATTCAAAGTAGCTTCAGGACTTTACTAGAAAAAAAGATTTGGGGAAAGAGAGGTAGAGTTGGTATCTCAGGTACAGATATGACTTGACTTGAGGAGAGAGGCAAAATACGGAAGCCTATGGTCTTGTCCAGGCAAAGGAGTAGATAATCCCACTTACGACAATAAAGGGATCCAGCATGGGTGGAAATTTATTGGAATTTCCTACGAAGGCTGTGTTCAGCCCTTGAATAGATGCATGATTTTGCAGGATACAGAAGGCTCTTCTCTGGGGCAAGTCAGGCTAGGATGCCCCAGCTCTCTTGGCAAGGAGGGTGGAAATCCTTCTTTAACACCAGGAAAAGCCCCAGGTCTGGATCCAAACACAGTAGCAGGAAGCTTCACGTTCAGTACTGTACAGCCTGGTATTTTATTCTTCTAAAGCCAAGCATTTCTCTCCTGGCGGCTTGCCTCATTCAGAAACAAATGGAAATGCTAGGAAAGTTCAATAGCTAGAAGAAGGCTAGGGTTTTCTCTTGAAAGAATACTGCTATTTTTTTTGATTATTATTTATTTTTGATGTGGCAGTTTCTTCCCAAACTATATTCAGATCTCTTGGCTGTCAGCAATGAAGAGCTGACAGCAGCTTGGAAACTTCACAATAAGAATAGAACGCAGAGGCAGGGGCTCATACTGCGCGGCATCCCTGCAATGCCCCGACATAAACTCAATGGCATGGCCAAAAAAAAAAAAGCACGTAAAAGATGCATGCCACAGCCCTGATCCCAGCCA
This sequence comes from Penelope pileata, assembly GCA_013396635.1. NCBI lineage: Eukaryota > Metazoa > Chordata > Aves > Galliformes > Cracidae > Penelope > Penelope pileata. The sequence goes on from WBMW01003850.1 coordinate 7,611, forward strand.
CAGAGGGGATGTGTGGACAGTGATGCTTGCAGCAGACATTCCCAAGGTATCGCTTTGTGCTGGATGGAGAGGGCTTCCCTTAAAAGGGCTGGTATGTGCGGCATGCCAAGAAGCCCTCTCCCCAGGCACGGGTTATTTCCGTGGGTACGCTTTCCCTAGGGGAAATTTGGGGGGAGGAAGATGCTATTGTACATTGTCATCCTGTGTTGCAGTCTGCAGGGGAGGAGATGCTGCTCCATGGGAGCAGCTCGGGTGACCAGGGGGATGCAGAGCATGGTTAGGGTTGGAAACAGTCCTGGTGCCAGCAGAATGGGTGAGCACAGAAAGAGGGGAACACAAAAAGTTGTCGCTGCATAGTGAGCACTGGTGGTGATCACCATTTCAGCAAAATATCCCCATATAATTACGACAGATGAAGAGCCACACAGTGCTGGCATGAGCAGGATGTATGCTACACACTGGATACCCAGCGATAACCAGAGATTTATTAAACACCTGCTCAGTTTTTATCAATCCTTTGCATACTGCAGGGCAGCATGCAGAAGCATACAACACTGAACTGGTTGCTGGGGCTGCTCTGCCTTCTCCAGGTTTTTCATACCCCAAAAAATGAGGGGGAGGTGAGGCTCCAGGTTCTTCACAGCCCAAAAACTTGGGGAGGTGAGGCTTAAAGCAAGGAACAACAAGCCCCCAGCAGCTGGCCCACTAGGCAAGGCCACGTCCCCAAGCAGCAGTGCAGCCCGCAGTTGTCTCTGGGTGAAGCTTCTTGGAGTTTTTTGGTGCCAAGAATAGAGCCCTGCGCATTCCTGGATTTTTTGCAAGGGCCAGAAATAACCCTGAGCCTCCTCGGGGCAGACACTCAGCCCTGCCTGAAGATAAATTTTCCTGCTGGGAGCTGTTTCAGTTACCTGGGGACTATGATGTTCCTCCTGCAAAAGGAAATCCAGCTGACATCGGGGAGCCACAGATGTGAGATGAGGGACCTTCAGTGCTGAAACAGGACAGAGGTTGTTCTCCCCTCACCCCTTCCCACCTCCCAGATTTGCAAACACATTTATACACATGCAGAATGTGCATTGTGCAGTTATAATTTAGTTAATTACTTTAAAAGTGTGAAATACTCTTTTGAATCTTATCTTCAGCAAATCTGTTCTTCAGTTATGTTACTTTATTTCTCTTATGTTTAGCACCTTCCTCTGATTTTAGCGCTTTTCAGCCTAATTCCCATCCGAAGATTCATATATTAGCTCTGTGTACCAGAGCTGCTCACAGCATATGGCTTGCAGAGAGTGCAAATTCTTTCTTAATCCCTTCCAACATGGAACGGATTCTATTTTTTGATGTGAATTAGTTGTTATATTTATTACTTATACCAGAGAGCCCCTCACCTCCAAATCCTGGATCCATTGTACTGATGCTGTACCATCTTAATTGAAAGGACAAGGTCTACTCATGGAAGTTCGGAATCAGGAAAATCAGTGTTATGAATTCACATGGTTTTTGTTAGTTATCTAAATATAATCAGTGGTATTCTGACCTCTGAGTTGGTGAGGTGAGCAAGTGAAAATCTCACTTTTAAAGGTCAATTGTTACCCAGGCAGTTATTAAAAAAAAAAAGAAAAAAAAGAGACCTGGATGAGAACAATCAAAAAACAGATGACTTTTTTTAAAAAATAAACACGTTTACAATTACCGCTCTTTCACATAATGAGCCAATTCATAGTAAAACAAAAAAAGCTTGAATCTGAAATCCTCGCTGTCCTTTGTAGAACTGAAAATGAGAGAAAACACTGTGGTTTGCAAACAGAGCAAAGCGTGATCCAGGAGCCAGGGAGCACCCATGAGGATAAACAGGATGCTTCAGAGCATCACTGGTCCTCACTTTTTCTGGAGGCTGACTAAAAATCCCATAAATGCTCCCCACCACAGCCTCATCCCGTGATTTTTCCCCTTTCTTTTGAAAAAAGCCACACACAGTATTTTAACATGTGATAAAGCCTTAGAGCAGGTCATGAGGCCAGGGAGAAACAGCAAGAAGTGCTCTTCCCTCCCCAAACCCTCAGCCTCCCGACACTACCACAGCACCTGAGGCCACTCACCCATCAGCATCCTCAAGATGGAGCAGGGACCACCTGTCCTGCTTCCCTCAGTGAGCATCTCCTCCAGCACCACATCCCCAGGACCATGTTTACCCATTCATGGGTCAGGGGCAGAGATACCATCCTGCCCTCCCTGTCTGAGCACCAATGGGCTGCCAGGCTCCTAGATTAAGCAGCAGCACTGGTTTCCTAGCCAGCTTTTATGGGTGCTCATCCAGCTGAGCAAATTCCCCCATCAGGGTTTAAAAGCTTCCTTTGTCCCAGGATAGAGTCTCTGGGAGACAAAGATGGGGAGAGGATGGAGTGGGTGTGATTTGGCATCTGCAGTTCCCACCTGTAGGGATAGAGGTGCTTAGAAACGGATTTCTCTTCTGCTGCTAATGACCATGAACTGGGGTAACACAACACATGTCAGAGAACAAGAAAGAGCTAAAACAGCCCCAGATTTTCAGGAAGACGAAAGCACAGAGACACCACAAACCCAGGAAACCAGGAGCATTTCCATTTTGGTTCACACTCATTCTCCTGGAAAATGGAGTCCTTACTGCAATGTAAAGAACCACTCTTCTGCCCTGATCTGCAGTTCTCAGAAGCTCTGGGACATAGGTCCCTTTGGCCACCAGCCTTTCAGTGCTGGGCTTTCGGTCCTGCACGATGGACTGCACTGTGTCTCATGGTGCCCAGGCAGTGACATGGGAGGGCCACAGAGACCATAACATGTCCCATAGCATAGGACATGCCACCTCCATAGGACACAACTAACACTGTAGAGAAGCAATGAGGACTGACTCAAAGTTTTTTTCTGAAGAGGAGAAACATGAATCTGCTCCTGAGTGGGTGATGAAGGATGCTTTATCAGCTGATTTTGGGATGCTCCAGAGAGCATTACTCTCTCGGGGAAGAATATGAGGGGCCAGGACCTTGGCACAACTTGTACCACCCGACTTTCCCTCTCCCCCCAGCTCATGCAAAGCCCCCCAGAAGCCAAGCTGAGCTCAGGTCCCATTACACAACCCCAAGGGATGTCAGGAGTGGGGCTGCACGGGGTGCGCCTGGCTGCACAAAGGGCTTTGCTTAGCAGCTGTGTTTGCTCAGGATGGCTGATTTTGGGAGCAAAGCCGATGACATGTGGTTGGCCAGGCAGCCCGAGGGATCAGTGCTGAGCTTGCAGCTTCCTTTTTTAATAGGTGACTCAGGCACTCAGTAGCTCACTGGGGTTGGAGGTGGGAGCCAGGCTACAAGGAGTGCCAGCCGTGGCTGTGGTGGACACCAACAGGTGGGTAGCGTGCTTTTTTCTATACAATAAAGCAATTTAAATAGAAAGCAGAGTGAGCCGAGCTTCCGTGCTACTGGAGGGATGGGATTTTCTCAGCAGAAGGAGGATGGAAGCTCCTTGTTAGGGATTTGATTTCTGCTTGCTGGGAGTTGGCTGTCAGATGTGGCACAACAACAGAAAGGAAGAGAGCTGCAACATCATCTTCTGCGGGAGGCAGGGCAGTTGGTGGTTTATGGGCAATCGCTGAAGAGGAAGTGATGGAATATTTAGATGAACTTCTGAGTTTTTTCCCCCATTCCTCTTCCTTTCGCTTTCTTCCTCCTCTGTCTAGAAAGGTTGGAGGGAACAAGTGGAGATGAGGAATGGCTTTCCCCCATTGCAGGGCTCTTCACCTACAGCTTAGGGCTGAGCATCTCTGAACAGGGTATCTCAGGATATCTCTCCTTCCACTTTAGCTCATGGGAATGATTTAATGGTCAAAATACTGGGTGCTAAATCCTTGGGGCATACTCAGTGAGATTCATGGACATCAGATGGCACACGTTGCTCATTGCTCATCAGATCCACACATTGTGATGGATGTCCACGGTGCCAGCAGAGCCCTTTTGTCCAACAAGACAGAAACACAGAGCCGAGCACAGGTCTCTCACTGAGTCTCCATGCCCTCAGTCTCCCACACAACAAATCAGACAACAGTGCCCTTACCCCATTTGAACAACACCCTTTTCTTTTGCATCCTTAGCTGGGCAGTTCTTGAGATGACAGCTTGGCTTTCTTGTTAGTGGGATGAAGTGTTGTTCTTCCGCTGTTATCTATAATTAGCAATTTAGAGGGTGGCAGCAACCTGTTTCATCAGGCAGAGCCTCGCTACACCCACCGCCTGCCCAGCTGCTGTGAGCAGCCCCTGTCTAAGTCAGGCAGGAGCTAATTATATCCATCACAAAAACAGGAGCCCTGTGGCCTTCCATCCCTCTGAGCCAAAGGACAAAGGAAGAGGTAGCTCTGTGAAGAGCTCCTGTATCCTGCAGGGAGTTTTTAGGAGCTTTCTCACTGTGGCCATCCCTTTGCTGAGAGCTTACATTCATTTTTCCTACAAGAACAGCTGCAGAATCATGCTTGTTTTTTTTTCTGTTTTAAAGCTAGCAAGGCTGTCTCTCCCCAGCTCTCCCCATTGCTCTTAGTGGGAAGCTTTGCCAAACCTCATTACCTTGCACGGAAGTAAGCTTCTTGTTTCTCAATGGACTGAATCTCTTTTGCCTTTCCAGTAGAAAATTCAGAACTGTAGGAGAACACAGAGATTCTCTGGCAAGATTTTTCAAAAATCTCTTCACTGCAGCTAATTCAGCATGTTTCAGTGCTGCTCTCACAGGGCATGGCCATAGTAAGGAAAGACCATGAAATCCCAGGCACCTCTGCTGGCTGTTACTTCATTTTCCCTTTTCACAATGTGCCTCAAACCTCCCAGCGAAGGGAGAAGCCCCCTACAGCAGATAGAGGGGCAGGTGTCAGCAGGCATCAGCCCCAGCTCCCCTAAAAGTGAGTGTCACAGCAATGCCTTGACCATTTTCTCCCCTTTCTGGGTACTGATTATCTTAAGTAGCCAGAGACCCAGTCAAATTCTTAATCAGAGTGGAGAAAAGCTAATGTAATCAGAGGTTAATTTGTCTTGCAGCCTATCCAAAGATGCAGCAGATTGGCACCAGCTGTGCCATTGTCTCCACTGGCTGTAGCTGAATAATTCATTCTGATTCAGAGTTTGACCCACAGACAATAGAAATCAGGGAGAAAAGTCCCATATTAACATATTGACTTAGGAAAAAAAAATGCATTAAGGAAATCTCTTGCTTCCTTCCCTCGTGTCCCAGTGACCTCTGGCAGAACTGAACAGCTACGTCTGCATTGCTTCCAGCTGCTTCTGTGTGGCTCCAGCCTCAGGTTGGCATCAAAATGCCTGGGCATCTGCAGAAGCAGTGGGAACTAAGGACAACAGCAACACCTGCCAATGCCTGACCATCCCAGTGGGGTCCCTCTGCTCCTGTCTCAATGTCTGTTTGGTGCTGTGGATGAATGTGTTTGTCCCATAGGAATCGGTGTTCCTTTCTAGCTCCTAGAACCCTGTTAGTGCATGTTGTAACATGTTGTCACCTCGGAATAAAAGCAAAGCAAATCTTCAGTGTTTCAGAGAAAAGCTGGAAAATCTGAACTCAAAACCTAGAAAACAAAGAAAAGAGCTATTAATTTTGTTATTCACAGAATCTCGTGATTTGGGGACTGAGATTTCAGGGCAAAGAATGCCAGAATTGCTGCAGTGCTTTCAATGTGCACATATTAAAAAGTACATCAGCCCTTTCCTGGCTGTGCAAAAGCTGGATTTGTGGAGAGAGAGCCCATTGTTCAAACAGAAAGCATTGCAAATACCGCACTAAATCCAAATGCATCCGTGCAAGCCTGCAAATAAAAGGAGAACCTTCTCGTGTTTATACAGTGGTAACAGAAAAATGGCAGCCCTGACTAACCCTGAGGACCAAGGTGCAGTGTATATGTGTAGAACTTTATACACATTTTGGTGGGATATGGGGAGGCACCATCTTGCTCACACCTAGCAGAGTGATGCAAGAAAACATTTTTTAGCAAGAATTTTGAGTGAAGCTGTCTCCATTAGAGCTGTTTGTTTTGACATAACTGTCTCTGGAGATGGACACAGCTCCTATCCACAGAGTCAGGAGGAGGTCATGGGAAGGACTCCACTGATGAAGACCATGGGAGAGAATGCAATGGGTGGGGATGAGAGAGCATGGGCTATGTCCAGCTATATGTGACCCCTCCAGCATACGGTCACTCTGCACACCTTTCGAGAGGTCTGGCTGATAGCTCACAGCTTCCCAAAATAGCCAATTTCTTCATGAACCAGATAGGGACATCCCCAGCTGGAGTCACCTCCATGGGAGGCATCTGAACAAAGGCAGGAGGAATGCCAAATATCTCAGATATCTCAGGAATGCCATGCTGGGCCTCATTGGGGCCCCATGGGGGCTTGCTCAGATCATCACCTCTCTAAACTAAGAGCTCGTTTCTCTGGCTCTGCTGCATACTCCGTGCTGTATTCATGGACAAGTCTTGTAGTCTCATTGTCTCTTGGTTTCCTGAAAGGGGAAGAGGTGAAGATCAATGGATGTAGCTACTTGTGAAGCACGCTGATGGGGGAGCAAAGTGGTCATGGAGAGAAAAAGAGAAGGAATTGGTTCAAATTCACATCCTTCACATCTCCTCCATCTTGGTGATGGCTTTTGTCTGGGGATGCAGGGATGGGTGCAGTGTCTGTACCAGGGGAAGGCAGCCCTGCAGCAGGACAGTGGCACCAGGTGGGTGCCTGCTGCATTGCTCTCAGGGCCCACCATCCATTTCAGCCACGAAAGAAGTGCAAATATCCACATTTTCTCCCTAAACTAAAATGATATGATGCTAAACTTGGAAAGAGAGACAACCATCATGGCTTGGGGGAGTCCAGGAGGAATGGGTGTGCAGAAAGCAGAGCTCGCTGATGTGCCCACACCATGCCATCGCCTCTGTTTCACACAGCTCATTGCACCTACCTGTCTCTGTTTCAGATGAGAGGACACGGTCATTTTTAGACATTTCAGACAGCAGTAGGAGCATACTTCAGCAAGGACAAGGGAGGTCCTCTTCGGTCTCTGTGAAGGAGCTGTCGGCTCGCTACCTCTCCCAGGCAGCTACTGCTGCTGCTCACGGCGGCACCGCGCAGCCGGTAAGAACCACGGCATCCCAACCATGTCCCATCCCTGCCAGGAGCTGTGGGAGGGCAAGGGAGAACACACCTGGGTCCACAATGCTGGAGGAACACAGCATTTCTTTTCCAAGGATGACCTAATTACCTTGCTGTTTGCAAATACCATGTAAATAGGTCATGCAAATATCATACAAATGTATTGTATTAAAAATCATGTTGTCATGTGATATGCATTGTGTGTATGCAATACAAATACTGCATATACATACACACATACATATATATGACATGCACGTACAATTCCATGATCCTATGATATATACACAGACAGCACATTATATTCATACATAAAAACTCTTGCCCAAACACACGCACTCTATATGGTGGATATCTATGCCCACTAGCCCATGCATACAGTTCATTCACAAATAAGATATCCAATAGCTGCATGTATACATTTGCACAATCACATCCATTCAGGAAATATTCAGCACACAGCAGCACGTACATCTCTGTGCTATACCCGTTCCAACACACATGAATGGGTCTCAAATTTGCCCCATGCAGGGGAAAAAAGGGAGCATCAGCAGAGGATCCAGGGATTTAAACAACCAGACCAGGCTGATCATTGGGTCACAGCACAATTCATGCTGTGCATGTTATGAGGCACTAAGCTACATTCTTCCCTCTTGCCTGACTCTGTTGGTCACCCAGGAGCAATACGAGATGCGTTTTCACTTCTAGACTTCTGCAGAGCCATTCATGCTCCCTTCCACTCCCAGCCATCTGCAGGGTCCTTGACTGGAGATGCAGTCTCTTGAGCATGTATCAGGGCTCTGAACTGGAATAGCACTCCCAGAACTGTGACTGAACACTCCCATCTGAAAATAAATAAGTATAGACTGTAATTGGAGAATTACAACTGCAACAAAGCAGCGTAAGACTCCTTCAAAGACTATTCCATGACCCATGCTCGTGTTGGACGGGGTTGCAAAGGAACCATGTGTCCTGCTCAGTGATGTAAAATGGCCACGCATCTTGCTGAGAAATGTTTCTTCACCAGAAATGTCCCTTCACCAGAATCTGTACTAATTGAAACTTTCTAACTAATCTGCATTGCAGTAAGGTGTTCAGGTTGGGAAAGAAGAAGAAAAGTCTGAAAAAAAAAATCACAGGATCACACAGAATCACAGAATCATAGGAGCTGGAAGGGACCTCTGGAGATCATCTAGTCCAACCCTCCAATAATAATTTTAAAACAAATTTTCAGTGAGTTTTGAGTCATAATGCCATTACAAAGGTAGATCTGTTTTGTCTTAAAAATATTGCCATACAAACAAAAATACAAGACAAATCAAGCTTTGGAGAAATCAGTGCTTGTTTCATTTTTCCCCTGACTCTGAACAAATGTGTTTGGGTTTCTTTTGTCAACTGAGGCTTTCAGAAAAAAGTCTGTTCAACCCGAGGCAAGATTGTTTTTTCCCAGTAGACACATATATATACAGATCTCACACGTCTGCCTGTGCAGTTTGATGTCATTCCTCCCCGTGTCTTTTCCAGAGAACTGTGACAGACAGCTCCACTCACTCTCCCGACAGCCAGAAAACAAGCAAGGTAAGAAATGTTAAAGATAAGCACCCTTATCTAAACAAATATTTGTGGACTGTGGTGGAGTGTGATTTACGTGCCTGTGCCAGGCAGCAAGGAGTGTTTCATGCTGAATATAGCTGTCAGCTGCTCAGCTGCCCTTCCCCATGTTTAGAAGTTCACTGATTCAAAAAAAAAATCCACCTTATTTTAAGAAGTGCATTCAAAGATTCACAGTATGTTGGCTCATGTGAACAACTTACATCTTACACCTGCAAAAAATATGCTGATTTTGGTATTCTGTTTGGTTTGGTTTGGTTTGTTGTTGTTGTTTTTTTTTTTTTTACTAATGTTCAAGACTTATTTTTAGCTAGAACAATCTGTGTGTTAACAGAGTGAAATAACATCGCGCACCATTGCTTTGAGCAACAACTAATAATATTCCAGGCATAACTCTACAGACGTAACTCTAAAGGCATGCCAAGGATCAGCAGATCTGTTTACTGAAAGGAAAGCCACCAGGATTATAGTCCTTTTTAGATAATGATTATAGGCTTCAAATACCTTCCCTTTGGATAAATGCCAATCCAGTACAGGTCACAGGTACTCAGCTCAGCCTTTGGTTGTTCTGTGCTCAAAATTCCCAAGCTAAGGAGAGAAATGTTGAAAGTGAGGCTCAAAGGTAGTCAAACACAGCCACTGTCCAGCCAGTCCCAGCTGCACCCTCTGTTCACTGCTCTTGCTGGGAAATCCAGCTGGATTCTGTTAGACTGCATCTAAATGCAAACTGGGATAGTTCACAGGCTGAGGGGACAGAATTCGCAAAGAATTACCCCCAAAATAAAGGCTTAAAAGAATGTGAATTAAAGGCAATTGCATTGCGATGTGATGCAGCATCACATCACAAATGCTGACTTCTGGCTCTGTAGCAAGTGAATTACATGTTCTCACAGAACAGGCTAAATGCAAGAAGATTTAAGGGGACATGTTAGCCTCATGCCTCTACAAGTCTTCAAGTCAAAAAAAAAAAGCTTTATTTATATCTATTAGTGGAACTGTGCACTTATTCTTATGTAAATGGTGACATGGGTACTTGTGTGAGTCCAACAGAAGAAACCATCAATCAAACATTCGTTCCCAAGTCCTCACTCCTGTGCCATGGGCAGCCCATGGCACTACCAAAAACCCATCATGTTAGCTGCCTACCCAAAAATGGGATGTCTTCATGAGCTCAATTTCACACTTTTATTTGATTCTCTCTCACCGTTTTGCTCTTGAGATCTCTTCACAAATATCTCATTGGCTTTCTCCTGGAGCCGTAACTTTTTTTTTGCAGGCTCATTGCAGGTTCCCACACTGCCCTACACTTGGAAGCAGGAGGCAGAAGTTAACTTTTGTCTTGGTACTTGATGATCAGCTTTCTTTATGCTATTCTTGTGGTCAACCTCTCCTGCTGACAGTTCCAATCAGGCCTCTCTGTTACGTTGTAGTTGGATTGAAACCTGGAAACTGTGGACTAACCACCGCACATGTCTGGATTAGAGACCTTGCTTTAGAGCATGTTGCTGTGGAACCAGAGCTAACACCAAGTCTGGAGTGTGTGCAGTGGTGTGATGCTTTGGAATGCTGTGTGCTACTGAACCAAAGGTATGGAGCTCAGCAGGTGCATGGATTTCCCTTGTTGTGCTGCCTTTTTCTTTTGCCATTCACACTACTAATGGCCAGTGGGCTGGGGGGTAAGAGATGATTCTGACATTTAAAACTGTTTCCCTAAAGATGGCAGAGGCTCAGAAATCGTCTAAAGTTGCCATCAAGAAAATGGAAGAGGACTTACCTCCCCCTCCCATCCCTGGCTCAGCGCAAGTCATCGCGCCAGGGAGCCAGGATCCCAACCCACCCCCTGTGCCTCCTCCAAAGCAAGCCTTCTCCAAGTTCTACCAGCAGCGACAAGTGAATGAGCTAAAGAGGCTCTACAGACACATGCATCCTGAGCTCAGGAAGAACTTGGAAGAAGCTGTGACTGAGGACCTGGCAGAAATGCTTAATACTGAAGATCCCAATGCACAGGGATCTGTGAACCTGGACAAAGTTCTTCCAGGAGAGGTTCAGTCCATGCGCTGGATCTTTGAGAACTGGGCACTTGACTCTATTGGAGACCATCAAGCCACAAAGAAGCTGATGGAGGAGGAGATCATTCCTGGTGGGGATGTGAAAAGTACTTCCCTGAGGTTTGAAAATCAGTCAATCAATGGGGACAATCTGTCTACAGCAGCGAAGATATCAGACACAGAGCTTGCCAGAGGGGATGTGCATACTGCCCGGTGGCTCTTCGAAACTCAGCCTCTAGACTCATTGAACAAACTGTACTCAGATGAAACCGAAGTGCAAGAGGCAGTTCTCAAGGAGCCTGTCCATGGTGGTGATGTGAAAGGTGCCAAAAAACTCTTTGAAGCCCAGTCCTTGGATGCTATAGGACGCTGTTGCTCAGTGGAAGAGAAGAGCATCCTACAGCTCAAGTCAGAAATCCAGGAGCTAAAAGGTGATGTCAAGAAGACTATTAGGCTCTTCCAAACAGAGCCCCTCTGTGCAATTAGGGACAAAACTGGCAACATCCATGAAATCAAGTCTGTTTGCAGAGAAGAAATCCAGAGCAATGCAGTCAGAACGGCTCGCTGGTTGTTTGAGACTCAGCCACTGGATACCATCAACAAGGACACTTCCAAAGTGCAAATAATCCGTGGGATCTCATTGGAAGAAATAGGAAGGCCAGATGTCAGTGGAGCAAGGTGGATATTTGAAACTCAACCTCTGGATGCCATCAGAGAAATTACTGTTGAAGAACAAGATTTCAAAGCTTCAACAGATTTTGTTACAGGGGCAGACGTCAGTAAACAGCGATTGCTGTTTGAGACTCAGGCTCTCGATACTCTGAAAGGAGAAGCTTCAGAGAGTGTTGCAGCCAAAGAACAAGTTATTGGAGGTGATGTGAAATCTACACTCTGGCTATTCGAAACTCAGCCAATGGAAACCCTGAAAGACAATTTTGAAGTGGGACATTTAAAAAAAGTAGAGCTTTCAGCAGATGAGAAGGGAGATGTGAAACAAAGAAAACATGTATTTGAGACCTGTCCCCTTGGCAGTATCTCCAAGGCATTCGAGGAAGAAATTTCAGCTGCCAGCACAGAAGAGGTGGTGAAAGGGGATGTGAAGTCATTCAAGACCCTATTTGAGACTCTCCCCCTAGATAGCATCAAAGAGGTTGATGCTGAGCCCGTCACCAAGGAAGAGGAGAAGATTCCACCTGGCAATGTCAAAGCTAATCAAATCCTGTTTGAAACTACACCTCTCTATGCCATCAAGGATAGCTTTGGCAATTTTCATGAAGTCACCTCTGTAAGCAGAGAGCAAGTCATCAGTGGTGATGTCAAGAACTACAAATGGATGTTTGAAACCAGGCCACTGGACCAGTTTGATGAAAGCACCAAGAAAGTGGATATAATACGGGGCATCACAAAACAGGAGGTGGTGGCCGGTGACGTCAGAACAGCCAAGTGGCTCTTTGAAACTCAGCCCATGGATGTCATTCATCGCCAAGCCACACAAGGTGAGGAGCATCCCTCAATGAAGCGAGAGATCTCCCAGCGGGGGGACGTGAAGACCTGCAGGTGGCTTTTTGAGACCCAGCCCATGCACACCCTATACGAGAAGGCTGAAAAGAAGCAAGAAGAGGATGTCAGTGTACCCCAAGCTGATGTGAAGTCATACACATGGATGTTTGAGACTCAGCCCCTGGACTCCCTGAAAGGCCAAGACGAGCAGTATTTGGTAGTCAGTAAAGCATACAGTCAGGATGAATTACAAGGAGTTGATGTCAAAACTGTCCGGCACCTATTTGAAACTGAACCCTTAGGCAGCAGTGTTGTCAGTGAAGCTGATCAAAAGAAAACTTTGCGGTACTCTAGCCGTGTGGAGATACAGTCTGGGGAAGTATCCAGAGTGAAGGAGTTCTTTGAGGCCAAGCCCCTGGAGACAACAACAAAGCCAACAGCGGTCAAGGATGATGCGACAATTGAAGCTGGATCCGTGCACAAATTCACTTGGCTCTTTGAGAATTACCCCATGGACACTCTGAAGGACAGCTCTGAAGGCATCCAGGAAATCCCTCCAGAGAAGGATATCAAGGGAGGAGATGTTGGAGGCAAAAGATTTGTATTTGAGACCTACTCCCTTGATCAGATCCATGACAAGGTAGATGAGACAGAGCTCCGTAAGATCCAGAAAGACACCATGAGCAAAGCAAATGTCAAGTCCTGCACAATGCTCTTTGAAAGCCAACCCTTATATGCTATCCAAGACAAAGAGGGGGGATACCATGAGGTCACCTCAGTGCAAAAAGAAGAAATCATGAAAGGTGACGTGAAAGGTGCACGGTGGTTGTTTGAAACTAAGCCCTTGGATCAGATCAAAAAGGAAGAAGAGGTGTTTGTGATTAGGGCTGTCACCCAAGAGGACATCAAGAAAGGAGATGTCCAGGCTGCTCGGTGGAGGTTTGAAACAGAGCCTCTTGACTCCTTCCCTGGGGGAAAGATTTCAGTGCCCAGAACAGTAGATGATGTGCAGAAGGGAGATGTTCAGTCCAACAAGCAGCTCTTTGAGTCCCAGCAAGTGGGCCAGAAGAAGTATGTGAGGATGGTCAGTGTCAGTGATGTTCAGCGGGGTGATGTGAGGACATCTACCTGGCTTTTTGAAAACCAGCCTGTGGACTCCCTTTACGGGGATGCAGACAGAAGCTCATCTATCAGTACAGTGCAGAGAGAGGACAGCCAGAAAGGGGATGTCAAACGCTGCACCTGGTTGTTCGAAACCCAGCCCATGGACACTCTTAAGGACCCAGAGGTGACAGTCAGTACTGGGGCTCAAGAGGCAATCCCTCGTGCAGATGTGAAAAGCACAACATGGCTCTTTGAGAGTACACCCCTGGATAAATTCAGTGCTTCTGAGTATAGCAGTGAAACAGAACTGAAAGAAAGAACTATGAAGGAGACTTTAGAGACACTCTGCACTTGCCAGGCTATTCAGCATGATGGCATCCTCATTGAAGCCAATGATATGGAGAGCGTGAAGATGGTGAAGTACCAGCTCAGTAGCCCAGGTGCTCCAGAGATCCTGAAAGAAGAGATTGTGAGAGGCCATTTGCAAGGGATCATGCTGCAGCTCTTGCACAGAACCAATGTGGAACCACAGAGTGTGATGGTGGAGGAGGACAGAGAGGGCAAGATCAAAGTGAGCTCATTGCAGCTATTGGACCAGAGTGAAACTAATAAAAGCAAAGAGGACTTGAGTGGAAATGTAGCTAAGGCTCTCCAAGGCCTCCTCAGTCAAGATGCTTCCATCAAAAAGGGAATGGTCTTACAGGAGACAAAGTCAGAATCAGTGAAGATGACCCTCTACTCTCTCCTGTTCCATTCTGTCCAGCAAAAAGTTGTCAAGGGAGATGTAAAGTCAACAATAGGGAACCTGATGGCTTCTTCTCAGGAGCAGAAGGCAACAGCAACCGTTAAGCGTGAGGACAACGAGAAGGGGAATGTCCAGCTTTTTGCAAGCTGCATTGAGAAGGGAGATCTGGACTATCTGAAGAACCTCCAGCAGGAATCGGAGATACAGTCCCTCATCTCCTCCCAGGCAGAGCAAGGGGCATCTGAAAGTGCCCCACAGGTTTTGCAGGAGACTAATATACATGTCTTAGCAAACAAAGAACAAGTAGAGAAATTTTCAGAGGCAAAGCCGGGGGCTCTGGAGGGAGAAAAAAAGGTGTTCGTATGTGAACGTGTGGTCAAAGAGGGTGCATTAGAGAGAGAGGCTGTGCATGAAGCGGGTGTGACAGGCACCACTGTGCAATGCCTTGGGAAGCCCCAGAACCTGCCCACAGTGATGGGAAAGGAAGAAATTATGTCAGGGGGGCTTAAAGTAACTACAAAGTCAATTCAAAGGGTTGCAGATGCCAGCAAAAAGACAGAGAAAGAAGAGTCCACATCTGCCTGTTTGAAGGAACCCAAAACTATGATGCAAGGCATAACCCAGAGCAAAGTAACAGCTGAGAGGAGCAAAGAACATCAGAGTTTGGTGACTGGGCAAGCCAGCCAGAAGCAGCCAGAAGAGAAGGTCCTTGGGAGTGATCTTCAAGCTGCAATGCAAAGCCTGAGGTTAGCAACAGCAGAAGCAAAAAACATTCAACACCATGTCCAGAGCAAGCTGCAAAGGAACAAGGAGGAGGTCCACATGGCCTGCAGGCAGCAGGTAGCCAGTATGCAGGGGACAAAGACCCTTCAGTCAACTGTACGCCAACAAGACTCTGCGTCTGCCAAGCAGGAGAACACCAGCACGGCCATCAGGACCACTACCACTAGAGTCCAGGAGGCATCCCAGACCCACACAAGTGTGTCTCAGAAGAGTATAGCATCACACAAAAAGGTCAGTACTTCAGAGGAAGTACAGGGAGGACAACTATTGAGCCAGGAAAACCAAGTTGTGCCTAGTAGAGATGTTAGCATTAAGGATGGCCTTTATACTGCCACGCCCGTGAAAACCTATATAAACCCTTTCGTTGAGTCTGATTACAAAGAGCAATCAGTGCAAGAAGAAAGAGATGTTATTATCAGAGGGGATGTACAGACAGCTATCAGAGCACTGCAAAGTGCCGCCACAGAACAGCGCCTGGTAGAAAAGGAGGATGTTGTCCGAGGTAATTTAAAAGCCACACTTCAGTCACTGGAAAAGTCTAACGTTAATGTCTCCAGAGGGGATTTTAAAGCTGCTATGATATACAGGAATGCAGGGCAGTCCTATTCTGTGTGTAAAAAGAAAAACGAGACTCAAGTCATTAATAACCAGACAGCTGTAGTGGCTTCAGTGTCACAAGCTGATAATGACTTTCCTCCTCCTCCCTCAGTTGCTGTGATGAAAGCAGAACACTGCTCACCCTCAACTACAGCAACAGCAGAAGGTGCCCTTCCACCACCAACCAGCAAAAATGAAGCTCCAGGATGTTCTGCACCACCACAGACCCCTCCTCCTGTCCTCCCTTCTCTACCCTGCAAACCCAGTGACCAGAATTCTGCAGAGAAGCCCAAGATTCCTCCAAAACCAGAAATTATTGCCCCACCCAGGAAAAAGCCTGTTCCCCCGCCAAAACCTGAGCACCTCTTACATGAGGCATATTCTGCTTCCACAAATAACAGCATGAGCAGATCAGCCAAATCTATCCCTCCACCCCTGCCTCCAAAACCTCTAGGCCTGAAGGAGATCAGCAAGCCAAAGCCTCCCCCTGCAGAGTTGGGATTAAGTTGCATGGAAGGATCTGAACAATCAGATCACAGGGAGGGTCAGGAAAAATGCTGCGCTTCGGAGTCACCCATGGACAAATCTATCTCAGTTCAGAGCATGAGCCCTGAAAGAAAGGTGCCTAAAACCCCTCTTCAAATGGCAGAGGAAAGGTACAAGATGAGCAAAGGAGGACAAGGCAAGTTGGAATTGGACGGTGCTAAGACTTCAAAGCCAATGAAAAATGGAGTTGTTGGTTTTGAAGCCAAGCAAGGGATGTTGAGTGGCAAAGCAGCAGCTCCAAGAAGCTGTCCAGGTGAGGTAGTTCAGAGGCATACAGAGCTGTGTCAACAAGAGGCCAGATTCTCTTCAGTATCACGTTCAGCTTGTTCTGGCAGAGCACAGACACTTAAAATGCCAGGACAGACTGAGCCAAGTACATCCTCTGTGGGTTACATCACTCCTCCAAAGAGAGGAGATGACAATGCAAAAAATGCCTCAACCAAGATGGAAAGGGAATGTGTGTATAATGCTTATGAATCATGGGACAGTCAGAGAGTCACGCAACAAGTGAGTGAGATGAGACAAACAAGTCATTCGATGTCCTTCCATCAGCGGCCAATGAACCCTCCCAAGGAGGAACAGCAGGAAAATGGTGGGCAACCAAAATGCCCTGGTGGGGAGGCAGAGGCACCTTCTCAGGAGAAGCCAGCAGTCATTATGAGAGAAAAACCCAAGAGAGAAACGGAAGACGAACGTCGGAAGAGGCTATCGGTTCACAAAGAGGAGATCATGAAAGGCAATGTCAAGGAGGCTATGGAGATCTTTGAAAATCTCAGGAGACAAGAGGAGCTACAAGAGATCTTGACTAGGGTGAAGGAGTTCGAAGAGGAGACAAGCAAAGTGGATGTGAAAGCTCTGAGGAGCTTCTTTGAGAAGGTCCCTGACTGGGTGGTTTGTCAGAAGGCCCAGCAGGCCAAACAAGAGAATAGGGCTGAGACACAGGCCAAGGATGACACTGACAGCGTCTCCTCGGTAGAGACGGTTTTTGGGGACCTGGAGAGGGCAAGTGCTGAGATTATCCACCTGAAGGAGCAGACACTCGCCCGACTCCTAGACATCGAGGAGGCGATCAAGAAAGCTCTTTATTCAGTCTCTAGTCTCAAGTCTGAGTCAGACATCGCTGGGCTCTCCAGTCTGTTCAAGGAGTCTCTGGGGAGCACCCAGAGCTCTACAAGCAGCAGCAATATCCGCAAAATCAGTATTGTCTCAAGCAAAGCCAGGCAGGAGGGAACCACAGTGGAGACAGGGGAAGCAGTATCTGTGGAAAGTGCAAAGGTGGCAGACAAGACTGAGGGAACCAAGTCAGAGCTAAACATTCCCCGTCCTGTTCATCCTCGTGTCAGCTCTCCCTCCTCACCTTCCTACATCACTATCGAGTCTGCCGCCAGGAAACCAGCAGAATCACCCAGGACTGCACATTCCCCACAGGACATCCCTTCACCAGACTGTCCAGACACTCCAGGAAAGAGAGATGCTTTTGCTCAGGACAGTTCTAACTCCATTAACCACCTATCAGCCGGGTCTTCTGGGCGTGACACATCTCCCTTAGAGAAGAGACCGGAGCCCACTCAAACAAATGTTGGGCAGAACCCAGTGAAGCAGCACACCCTTGGAAATGCCAACCACCAGGTCAATGAGAAAGAGAGGTGCCCTCCAGATGCCTCCAAAGGCAGCTGCCACTGTGGGATGAAAGGAGGCTTTTCAGACTATTGCTCCCTGAACATCCCCAGCCCACAGAACCCACGGAGGCAGAAAAGCATCCTGGAGCTAAAGACAGGGCCTGATGGGTCCAAGCTCTATGGAGCCACCCGGACTGTCACGGAGCAGTATGAGGAAATGGACCAGTTTGGAAACAAAATCATCACTTCATCCACCACAGTCACCAAACAATCTGAGACACAAACATCCTCCATGTGTGACGTGGTCTCTCATCCCTCGTATGAGGTAACTCCCTCACCTGTGTTTCAGAGGTACATGAAGAGCACAGGTGAACATTTCCACCCCAACGGCAGTTTCCAGGAGTCCGGAGTGGTCTTTGTCACCTTTGGTAACTCCAAGCTAAAGAAATAGGAGATCCTGAAGAGCAAGAGAGAACTGTATAAAGAAGAATAAAGACAGTCCACAATACAAAATTCTCCTCATTTATCAACATTGTACACAGGGAATCTTCTGTACCCTAAAGACTTCTCAGGGTCATCGTCTTGGTGTTTGCATACAGACAGGACAAATGCAGTCTGCCTTGGCACTGGAGGGGAACAACAGCTCTCACCTGGACATCCCAACCGACTTGGTGCTGCACCACAACCCAGAGCCCTAACACTGTTAGAAGCACAAGGGAAAAATCCATCCATGGGCATCTTGGGGCAGCTTCTTCCCTCTACAGTATTATTTGGGGGATGGGAGGGGTTTTATCAGGCTTCTCTGAAGTAATTCTCAAGAAAGGGTAGGTAGAATCAGTTAAAGAAGCAACCAATCTGGTCATTGGCAAACACTTTTATATTATCTTCTATCTCTAATTTTAGTACAGACTTGCTGAGAAGGGCATCATAAACACACAAACATGTATATGTACACGTACTGACATTGATGGGTGGGTTAGATGGGTTTTCTCTTAAACAATAAAAAAAAGAAAAAAAATTAAAATTGCTGACACTACTGTGGGTGGGGGAGGTACTTAGCAGAGTTAATTTCCTAGAAACATTTGATGCTACTGCAAATTGTTACATCAAACTCTACAGCTATTACCAGTGCTGTTCCTCCAAAGAAAGATTCAAAGATGCTCTAGATGAGACAGAATGGTTATTGCTTTCCTTTATTTTTAGAATTGTAATTTATTATTCCATATATACAAAAACCTTATTTTAGATTTTTCATGCTTTCATACCTGTTTACTGTTTAAATTCACTTTGAAACTTTGTAAAGCAATTTTCTTTTTATTATGACTTTGTTTTGTACATTCTCAACTCATGATTTTAGATTTTTCGTGGCTTTTTTTTTTTTTTTAACTTTTATTGCTGCGTTCTGAAGGTAAACATTACCTCTAAAAATACTTTGGTCTGGTTGACTTTCTTTTGTTGCGTGCTTGTTTCCTTTCAAAGTAGAACTGAGCATGTCAAATGAACCCGTCAAACAGCACATTCAGGGCATTCCAAATTGCTGCAGTGATTTAGTCTATGCCTTCCTTACAGTGTGGGTGGATTATCAGCTCTGTGACAAGCAGCATTTATACTCACATCTCAAAACTGAGTTGAGTCCAGTGTAATAGACACCACCCAATCCAGGAGCATAGTTAAATGGAGACTAGGTGGGATGCATACCCCAAGAAGCATCTACTCACACTGATGACTGATGACTGAGGAGCAGGACACTGGGGAAGAAAGGATAGTTTCCATGTGTACCACTTCTTATCACTCAGTTCATAGTATCTTTTTATATAGCAGATATTATCTCACATCATGCCATATCTTGTTCAAGGTGTAGTGGGCCAGGTAGGCCAATTAAATCTAAATTTGTTGTTAGTCCTGGAGGAAATGCAAGATCATAACACAGGACTTCTTCAACCTCCCCAAAGGACTTTTGCTAAGCTGAAAATCATGGAAATTGCGTTGAGAATAAATAACACCTCTCTGGTGATTCTTTGACATTGGTAACTGAAGGAAATAGGAAAGATTTACCATCATTCTCGTCAAGTCTGGGTCTAAGAGTGATAAACCCTGAATGGAAGTGACTGATAACGTATTCCCAACGTGTTCCTGGTACTTTTGTCTGAACTTCCTTGGCTCATAAAAATGTTCTTGAGAAGAATCAAGAGAAAAAAAAGGTACAATGTGTAGAATTTCTGCTTCCCCCCAGGAAAGTAAGCACATACCCAGAGCTCTTTGGTGGGCTTCTAGGACCTCAGAAGCTGGGAAGTAGCATATGCCAAAAGAAAAGTAAGAATGTGGCTTTTGTTTCCAGGAAAGAGTACACCAAAGCTTGAGGTAAAAGAGCAGATCATCATAAACTGAATGTATCTGGTTTCAGGCAACCGGAACAAATAACTGCTTTGGCTTTCCCAGTTGTTTTAGTAGGACAAATCATAGAAACAGGAGAATTAGCAATTCAGAGATCCTCTTCAGTATTTTCCCTCATCACCTTCTTATACTTGCTTGTTTCCAGTCTTAGCTTTTTTCAGGATGCCAGCACCATGTTTGTTTCATCTCTTTTTAAGGACAGCTCCAGAGCACTTTTACTAAGCTGCAAACAGGTTCCTTGGGCAATGAAAATGATTCTGCAGGAACTCAAATAAACCCAAATATCCTGCTCTGCTACTGCTTAAAAATAGTGATCTTATTGTTTCTGCTTTGGGTTCTACAGTTTTACTAAATATCTCAATGAGCCATTTGTGAGGCTAAGATCATTTGAGATGTATTTCTCTTGTGGTATTTCCATTAGCCAGGAACCAAAATATCATGAGGAGACAGATGCTGCATTATTTCAGCACCATACATGGCTCCTTGAAGCACTGAGAGAGTTGGAGAAAAAACAAATACAAAGATTTGAAACTCAAATGCAAGCTGAAGCTTGCAAGCTCCCTTCTTCAGACCTTGCAGTAATAAACCAGTAGAGTACGTACAAACTTCCAAACTCCGAATGAGTTGTTGCAGTTTTCTAGGATCTTTGGATACAAGACATGATGTTGTTCACTATACTTTGTCCTAGCAGGTCACTGCATTCTCACACAGTGTTAGGTAGATATTTCCAAGAGAAGGTTGGCTGGGAGAACTATTTCTACCAGCCTACAGGGGACAGATGGTCTTGCCTTGACTACACCTCCTTGAGAGGTCATAGGAGAAATTCAGCTGCAGATCCAGTTCTCATAAACAGTAGCCATGAAACATGCCACGTTTGAAGTGCCTGCATTGAGTGTGACCCATCCCAACTCCATTTCAGCCACAGGTGCCTGTTAAAATGCTTAATCGTAGGTATGAAAGTGTTGTGCTCACCATCTTCTCCACCCATTGATAACATAAACATTTTCAGGCTAATCTTTTCCACCATAAAAATGTTAATGCACCTAGAAAACAAACAAACAAACAACAAATGATAAGACATATGAAAGCTGCAACCTTTAGCAGTAGCAGTAATCAGCAGTGCGCTGAAAAAGCCTGCCAGCAACACTCTGTAAATGTTCTCAATGAAGTCTTAAGATAAATTTCCTTGCCCACAGTGCCATTTGATGGCTGCTAATCACCTCTCTATCTTCCAAACCATCAGCAATGCTTATTCCTGGGGCTGTTAAAAAGACCTCTGAAGACCAAGAGTATTTGTCATCCACCAGAGTGAGCACTTGACACATCCCCTGGTGCCTCCCCTATAAAAGATAGAGCTGCATCCCCTGTAAAAGATTATCCCACTCTTGGAACTCTCTCCAGGAGTACCCAAATAAGAGCAGAGAGATTTTGTTTGTTTGTTAAACAGCTCTGTTTCCTTCCCTGGCCATAATTAAAGGAAAGCATTTTTTCTTGCACAGTAGAAACACACCAGCAGTTACTCTCTTCCCTGCCAGAACAAAAACTTTGTGCTGTATGAGAGCTCACCACTGTCGAAGGAAATGTCTGCAGGGGTACCAAGCTGTAACCATAATCTGTACCACAAGACACATCAAACCTACTGGATACGAAGTCAATCCAGTGACAGAGATTTATCATGGCCAGGATTGGCATTTTGCTGCATTGCCACAAACGATGCTGTGTTCATGCAGCTGCCCATCACCTCTCATTGTTCTTTGCCAAACAGCCTGCTCATTTCCTCCAGTAAGCCAACACCCATGGCAAAGATGGAGAATTTCAATTTCCATTTGAGACACCCACTAAGATGGTATCACTTTCATCTGTTTCTGCTACCATTTTCTACTTGGAGGATCTAGCTCTTATCTAAGAGCTAGAATATTCACATTGGTGAAATTCATCTTGCCTTTCTGTCTAATTCTGTCCAGCTACATGGGCCTGGTTTAGGGTAGATGTATCACCTCCTAGTTTCCCATAGCTGGACATCCACTGAGTACACTGGGAGTTCAGACACCCGTACACACTTGCAGGACTATGGTTTCCTCTCTGCAGAGGACTTTGGAAAGCAGAGGTTTGTTGAGATCACAGAAGACTGAAGGGAAGATGGGGCTTTTGTTTGGATACTTCCAGCTAGACTCAGGGAAGAAGACCAAAGATATTAAACTCTTCTCAAAAGTGTTGTCATAGGAAAGCAAATATGACTTGACATTACTGATTTGTCCAGCCAAAAAAAAAAAAACAGGTAATTAAAATATTTGCACACACATCAGGTGTCTGCTGCAAATAAAAGATTCTGGTTCCCTTCTCAACTCATCTCTTGAGACACACTATGTTTCTGATGCAGGAACCTCTTTCATGCTTCCTCTGTTCAAGTCTAAAATCTGGCCATCAGCCCACACCACATAACAGCAGAAATTAAGCTTGTCTATTCTCTGAGCTGACAATGCAGAAACTCAGGATGAGCACATGCTGAACAAAAAGCCAAAGGGATCAGAGAGCACTAGTAAAGCTCCATCAAATCGAACTGTGGCAAAACAGACCCTAAAAAAAGATAGACACAATCTCATATGAGGTAGCATCAGTACCTGGAGCACTGATCTGATCAGAGTTAGGATAAAATCGGATGCATTTCTGAGCTTCTTCTTTACAACACAGCAAAATGCGGCACACTGAGATATCTACATTGCTGCCAGCTGCCTCTGACCATGCAGCTAACCTGGAGCTATTTTTCAAGATGGGCTGATGTCCAAGCCTCTTTATTCCCTTTCTCCCTCCATTAATAAAATAGCTGGTGTTGGCAACGCTGTCCAGATTCCTTGAGCTCTTCACATGAAGTGGTGTTTGAGGAATCAGGTCATGGCATAAAATATAGTCCACAAAGTCAACATACTGGAGCACATCACCAGGTTTATGGAGCAGCTGGAGCTCTAACACTGGGACCTGTGACCTTATTAGAGTTTGGACTATGCCGTTCACGTGAGCAGTGATATGGCTCCAGTGATTTCAGGAGCTGCCCATCCAGACTTTTGAGTCAGAGTCTCTGAACAACATTTCTCAGCTCACTCAAGGCTTTTAAATGATTCAGCTGAGAGAATCATTTGCTCTTGATCAAACAAATCACTTCTCTCATCAGGGGTCTGAGGATGTCTTGTCTTTTTGTCCCTACTGAACTTTAACGCTGACCTGTCCAAGAAGACAAGTGAATTAGGTCAGCCAGGAATCTGAACTCTCACTAAAAACCTCAAAAAAAGAAAACCATCAAGAAAATCCAACACAAGCAGCAAATTCAGCAAATTAGTTTGTGTACGTATTTTCAAGCAGTCATGATTTGTAATTGTTTAATTTCAGTTTCTCCTTCTTCTTCAGCCCATGTTGAAAGAGGTGTGTGCCTCATGCCTGCAGCCTGTCTACTCTGTGGAGCGTGTGTTCACAGACAAAGTCTGTTTGCACCACTCATGCTTCTGCTGCAAGGTCTGCGGGAAGAAACTGAGGTGAGTGGCAGGTCCGTTTGTTTCTAAGGGATGTCCAAGAAGTTTCCCTCAGAATAACCTAGTGGTAAATCCAGCATGATATGCTCAAGGGAAGGGCAGACATTGCCCCTGATACAATTTGCCCTTCCATCCCTAGAGCCTGAAGACTGCTCGCCTCAAGCTTGTAGACACCTGTGTATCAGGATTCTGTATGGTGACACAAGGGTGGGATGGAAAAAAGAGAAATATTTTCAATTTGGAAATGCTGATATGGGTGCCTTGTGCCTCGTGTTCATAGAGTTGGGCGGGCTGGAAGGAAACTCTGGAAGTCTGCACCCAGCCCCCTGCAGGCCCAAGGAGGGCAGGTTGCTCGGGGCCTCGTCCAGCAGAGGTGTGTACAGTTCCAAGGTCAGAGATTCCACAGCCTCCCAGTCAGAGCTGCTCTTTCAAGATCTGATCAGCAGCAAAAATGTTCTTTTCCTATATCTAATCACGATTTCCCGTGTTTACAACATGTTCTCATTGCCTCTTGTTCTGTTACTACACCTCCAAGTACAGTCCGAGCCTGTCCTCTATAACCTCCCGCAAGATAAACACACACAGCAATGAGATCCTCACCCTTAACTTTCCCAGAGTAAGACTTGGCTAACCCAGCACTCAGCCTCTGATCTTTATGGGCCATGTTGTCCATGCAAAGGGGAAGAAGTCCTGGTGTGAAGCCTGGCACAGAAAGGAAAAAGGGATCTCGCATAACCTGGCCCACAGCTCCCAGAGGTATTGCAAGGAAATGTACAATTTTTCATGTGTTTTGATTTTTGAAAGAAAAATCAAACATATCCTCAGCAAACAGACAGTGCTTTTGAAAGGTTCCATTCTTCAGACCCCCTCCTTTCCCCAACAGATCCCGCTGAAAAACAATTTTTCTGAAAACTTGTCCATCACTGCTACTGTTACTCCTTCCCTCCCACACAGCCTCTAACAGCTATGCCAATGTGTGTTTTCCAGCTTGCAAAACTATGCTGCCCTCCATGGGATGTTTTACTGCCAAGTCCACTACAAGCAGATGGCTGGAGCTAAAAGCAGAAGGGAGAGAGAAAGGCTGGAGCAACAGCTCGAGGGCCATCAGGCTCAGCGAGCAGCAGTGGTAGGCAGAGGACCACAGCCCCAGGACTGGTACAGCAGGGCTGGAAATAAGACTGATGCAAGGAAGAAGTCCGTGCCCTTCGATGCACTGTGCAGCTTCCAGCTGGCAGAGCAAAGGCAGGAGCTGAACAGCAGGTCTGTCCTCACAGGGAACAAGCTCAGCAACAGCTGGCCACCTTCAGAAACAGCCTTGCTGGCTGCAGATGGAAAAGCTGGAAAGAGAGCGTGTTCCTGGAAAAAGCCCGCATTGAGCTGGCAAAGCTGCCAGGCTGTGGGCAGCAGGGCAGACAGGATGGTGCTCAGGGGTCGGGAGGGAGAAGCAGCAACAGAGGCAGCCATGAGGGAAGGAAGCTTCTTCTTACCTGGTGTCACCTATACTGGGAAAAGACAGCAGGCGTGTTCCTGGACCAAGCCTGGAGGACAGAGAGTTGGTGAGAAGCAGCCATCACTTGGGGATGGGGACACAGCCAGAGGGAAGCAGAGGGGCCAGGTGTCCCAGCGAGTTGCTGCGTTCCAGCAGGGCAAGCTCCAGCCGAAGAGTGGGTCTGCCTCTGCCTCCTCCTCGGGGCTCCTGGAGCCTGCTAAATCTCTGCCTCGTGGCTTGCTCACACACCAAAGCACCAAACCCACTAACTGGATGTACCTGGGGGCCAAAGGGGGCTGCGTCCTGCCCACAGAAGGGCTCGTGGTGAAGGGGAATGAGGCCTGGGTGTCCCTCTCGCCACTGAGCACACCCAGTGAAGGAGGCACAAGGCCTGCAGCAACGGACGACACACCTGAAACGACCACTGCAGGAGACAAGCATCATCCTGGAGAGAGAATGAACAGCTCACTGCCTGTAGGTGTGGCAGAAGAGCCTGAAACCAAGAACAACACAAATATGGAGCAAAAATACAGAGATGAGGGTGTTGATCCCTCTGAAGACGAAGCTGAACACCAAGCTTCCCACCTCCCTGGCATGCCAGGGATCGCCAGCATAGCACCCAGCTCCCTGGAGCCAGGAGGGCTGAGTGCATCCCCTGAGATAGCAGAGCTGGTGAGTGAGAGATCAAAGGCAAATGCCGATGAGCTCCCTAGGAAGCAGACACCAGTAATTCTGGAGGAAAGCACACAGCCATCCGGCATAAGTCATTTGCCTGGAGAAGACATCAAAGGGGTAGAATTCAAGAAGACAAATGAAATGGAAGAAGTAAGTACACCAGGGTGTCTGGAAGAAACCCATCCTGATCACACATCTCAGGGAAACAAACCAGACAAGAATGGAGGCTCTTCACTTGGTTTGCCAGAGGTGACAGATGACCACAATACATCTTGTCTACAAAAAACAGAACCTCAGGCCACATATGGCCCACTGATAGCTAACCAGCATAGGGGTAGTTTGGCACATGATGCAAAGTCACCTGGCAAGGATTTTCCAGTGTCAGCAGACATGCCTTCGAAAGAAGCCTGTGCCACTTGGCCCTCTCCTGATGAAGTCAGCAACTCCAAATGGAAGGATCCAAGTGAAGATCTTAGTGGAAATATCTTCCACATTTCTGAGCAACCAGTCAAGAAATCAGACTCTTCCAAAATGAATATATCCTCCGATATATGTGGAGGTCACCAAGGGGGCAAAGAAAAAACAGACCTGAAACACCCGGGGGAAAGTGTGTACACATCCAGACCCAGTGACCAAAGCAAAGAGACCAGAAGTGGTCAAGCCAGGACAGATGTGGTGGGGAAAGGTTTCAGGCTTGGGAAAAACCCCTTCACTACACTTTTTGGTTCTGAAGACAAAGGCAGCACTCACAAGAAGGAAGCAACCCAAAAGAAACCCACTAAGACCCAGTCAGCCCTTGTCACTTTGTTTGGATACTCCTCAGAGAAGAAGCAGAGTCAACAAGAAAATCCTGCAGAACAAACAAACAATGAAGACAAGCAGGAAAAGCTCCAGGGCCTCCTCAGCTCCTCCAGCCAAGCGAAACAGAAGACATCCAAGAATGACCAGCTGCCACAGCCAGGGAAGACAGAGGTCATCCCTAAAGATACACAGGAAAGTTCTGGAGGCTGCTTGGACACCACTGAGGGCAAGGAGACCAATATCCCATTGTCCAGTCCTGGCACAAACATTTCATGGGATGATAAACATGAGAGAACTGAACTTGACGTTTGTGACCAACCACCTTTAAACAGGCAGGCTCTGCAGCCACAGGACAGCTGCTGGCTCTCTCTCATGCCAGCACAGGGAAGTCAGAGAGAAGATGTGATCACCTTTGAAGGTAGAACAAAGCCATTCTATCCTCCACCAGAATTTACGTCTACTGTCGATTACAGCAAAAAAAATTTCATTAGGGAAGGAAATCATCATGATGCTCATCTACTGGAAAGTCAGAACTTACTGAGTTTGGATGTCCAGAACACAATGATAGAGGATGGGATTTTTTCTTCATCAAGCAGTTTAGGACAGCTACCCAAGGAAGATGATCTTCAACTACACAACATGGATCTTCTAGAGGACAACAACATTTTCTTATCTGTAGAAAGCAAAAGACAAGATTTTCCCAGGATAGTGACCCCACATATAGACTTGCAAAATTCACAGGCAGGAATTCCACTTTGCTTTGATCCAAATCCCTCAGAATTGTGCCAGGAAATCCTAGCAGAAACCAATGCCTCACAGGCACCATGGGACACCTGCAGCCTCCTGCTTCTTGCTGGACACGATGAGATTGTTACCAGAGACCCAGAAGGGATTCAGAGCTGTGCCCCACTGCAGCACTTTGATCCACAGTATCAGGCTCCAAAAGCTGCTGAAGACACATTTGGATTGGGTCTTAGTGCTGAAGGCTCAACAAGCAAACACCTCTCCATGCAAGAAGGCAGCTTACCCCCATTGCACCTGTTCACTGGCCATGCTTCTGAAAACCCCAGTCAGAATCTCTTTGATCCACTGAAAGTTGATTCAGACCAAACTGGCCAGGATGCTCCTGCAAAGAAGGAAAGGAGCAGAAAAATATCAGAAGCTGAAGAAGCTCATGAAAGTTTCTCCTCTGCAGACCCAAATGTGTTCAGTGATGACCTCTTAAACCAGGAGTTCTTTATATAGTTACGAAGAAAAAAAAGAAAGAAAAAAGACATCCACCTTCCAGTACAAGTTAGCTGATACGGGACAAAAACTGATTCATGAAATCAGCTTAGAAATCCCCCACTCCTCTGGCACTAGGTGAATTCAGTTGTGCATAGGCTGATTTATTAGCAGATTAAGGAGCTAAATTTAAGACCTCTATCCTGATCATAGTGGATCAGTGCTCAGATCCCAAAAAAAGAACATCACAAAAACCGGCTTCACTGTGAGGAACCTCCAAGGAGAAAGTAACCTCTGCAGTGGGACCAGCACCCTGTTCTCTGCACGTGGAGATCTTCTGCATGATCTACTGCAAGGTTTCCCCAGAGGACAACTGTGTGGCTGCTGTCTGCAGAAATAAGCAACAAGTTCATCAAGATCTTGAAACTCAAATGAGAAGAGAAAGCTGTTATCAGGAAAGAACTGAATCCACAGCCATAAGTACACAAGCAAAATGCAATGGGCAGAGGCAGAGCTGAGGGGGCAGAGTGGAGATTTGGCTCCAAATTAGGTTTAGGCGCTCACGATAATAGTGCTTCAACATAAATCAGATGTCTGAGCCCTCCCAGAGTTAATGAAGAATTTGTAAGTACTGTCAGCGCAGTCTGGGGAGTGATTCAGTCCACAAGAAACACCGCATCCAAAAAGCTTGCAGCTCTCAGAACTCCACTGAGTTTATCGATCGATCTCCTCTGATTACAGTGCAACCTTAGATATCTATTTCACAAACAGACAGCTATTTTTAGACATCTAGAGCTGAATAGATGCCATATCTACACTTTATGGTAATGATATCTCACTCCTCTCTTTATGTCTTTCCTTATTTAGACTGCAGAATTACTTCACGTGGCAGGTTACCATTGTTATCCTCGTTTTATGATGACAAATAAAGATAAGTGAAATGACCTTGCCAAAGTCGCCCAGTCAGAAAGACAGAGGAGGAGAGGGAACCCAAGTCTCTTGACATCTTGTGGCATTAAGGCATTGCTACATCTGCTGTCTCTATGTGGGTTCATCTTGACCCTCCCCAGCTGCCAACAATTACCATAATGTGAGTGTTTCAGGAGATAACAATTGCACTGATAAACAAGTTCACCATGAAACCTCTGACAGTCAAAGCAAGGACACACATATTGTGAAAAGGTTCATGCAGTAGATCTCTGCACTTATATTAACCACCTGTGTGCTAAAAAAAGGATAAAAATGTTAAAACATTTAATAATAATATATATATTGTTGCCACACCAGTGATGAAATATACGTTGGCTCTGTCAGGTCTGCTGGTGGAATACAATTGCTTAATGACTGCATCTGCTGCAAAGCAGAATGTCAGTGCTCTATGCAGGGAGACATCAATATGAATCCAAGGAAAAGAGAGATGTCCCTGAAAGCTAGATTCATTAGATGCTGAAATAGGGATGGGCAAGTGCCTCAGGACAAAGGCTGAGGGAGCGGGGCTTGCTCAGCCTGGAGAAGAGAAGGCTCCAAGGAGACTTCATTGCAGCCTTCCAGTACTTAAAAGGAGCTTATAAACAGGAGGAGGAGCAACTTTTTACACAGTCTGATAGTGATGGGACAAAGGGGAATGATTTTAGACTAAAGGAGGAGAGATTTAGATTAGATGTTACGGGGAAATTTTTCACTTAGAGGGAGGTGAGGCCCTGGCACAGTTGCCCAGAGCTGTGGGTGCCCCATACCTGGAGGTGCTCAAGGCCAGGCTGGATGGGCCCTGGGCAGCCTGAGCTGGTGCTAAGGTTCTATGATTCTATGACCCACTCAGTCCCACATCTCATTGTGAGGTGAAGATGGTCATGAGAATAATTTCTTTCCATGAGAAGTGTCATCTTAAGGCCACAGAGTTCACAACAGTGCACTGAAGCTTTCCCATGTCACCAGATAGTCTGTCTGGTGGCACTATGAAGAACAGCCTCAAGAAGTCACATCTGCGTTAGCACGTGAGACTGCAGGCATGTCTGAGTCACCTACAAGGAGTTTTTATAGTCAAAATCTGACCTCTTTGCCACAGGAGATGCTGATGGCTGAGGAGTGGAAAGGAAGAACCTGAGCCACACACAACAGGGCAAGCTCAGAGATTTCAGCTGGCTATGCAGGATAGGGCTGAAATGTCTCTGCAATGGAAGATCTCCTTGGCCAAGTCACCCCACAACATAGCAATCACAGGTTTTGGCTAAAAGGAGCCTCTGGAGCAGCCAGGCGTCCTTTCCCAAATTACACACCACATTTCATACACCAAGGGCAATCCAGGTTTCCATTTTCCGGGAATAAAGATACAAAATACTCAGAGAGAGTGACCAGGAAATAGCTCAGATGCACAGCAGAGATCAGGTCAATCTCCTTTTCAACTGACATCAGAGCCTTGGGCAAGGCCAGGCTGGTGTCAATTCTTATCCCCAGACCCTGTGTGCTCTGTGTGGCTGTAACTAGTCGGCTATGTTTTTCTTAAGGACACACTCTCGGTCAAATCTATTTTAGGTTCATCTCCAAGACGCTGCAGTTTAGAGTTAGTTTTATGACTGACCAGTGCTTCTACCTGGGACAAATGCAAACTGACAGCTTAGGACACAGCTGTCACGATCAAGCCTACTTGATGACCAGCCATGTTTCCTTGTACCAAGTAAAAGTGCTTTTCTGCTTCTCTTTCCTGGAACCAGGATGGGCTATCTAGCCATTAAGCTATAATGAGAGTAGAAAACTTGCTGTGTTTGCTTCTTCTCACTTCAGATCATTCCCAGGGAACACTGTTTTGTCACAAGAAAATGATTTCATCACAAGCTGATTTGAAACAGAGGGCATTCAGCACACGTAAATGAGAAGTCGCAAGCCTGGCACATGCCAGGCACGTGTGTGGAGGCAGAGCAGGGACACGACTCAGGGCTTCCAAACCCACCCTTTGCTTTGCCTCCTGCACCCCTTTCTGCTGCATGGAGCCAGCCCCAAAAACCATCTTGAAGCCTCCTCTGTGGAGTCACAACCTCACATCTTAGAAATAACCTCACGCTGCGCTGCAGGTCCATGGAGACATCCCACGCTGGGACAAGACAAGCTGTCCCCACTCTGTCCCCAGGAGTGACAATGCTCTGGTACCTTTGTTCTGGGAGAGGGAGGGAATGGTGTGTTGGTTTCACCCTGATGGGCAGCTGAGCTCCACCACAACCACTTTCTCATTCCCCCTCCACAAAGGAAGAGGGGGAGAAAACATGCTGGTAAACAGCTCAGGGCTTCACTAGGGCTTTAAACTAGCTTAAAACCACCGTGGGCAAAGCAGACTCAGTGTAGGGAGATTGATGGGAGATTAATATGATTTATTGCCTATTGTAACTATATGTAACTAGAGCAGGGAGAACTAAAAGCAAAATAAACCACTTAAAACCCCAACAACCCTCTCCTTCTCCCCTCAAGCAATGCAAGGGATCCCCAACTGATCCCATGTGGGCTACCACAGGCTGCAGCTCTCCAAACACTGCTCCAACATGGCTCCATACCACAGGGCCCTTCCTTGAGGAGATGCCCCAGCACAGGTGCCCACAGGCAGCAGCTCCCCCAGGCCTCCTGCCCCACCACGGGCTCCTCTCCATGGCTTCAGCTCAGCCCGGGGCTGTTCCTGTGAGGGCTCTCCATGGGCTGTGGCCTCCTCCAGGCCTCATCCACTGCTGCACCGTGGGCTCCTCCATGGCTGTATTGGAGATCTGCTCCGTGTGGTGCCATGGGCTGCAGGGGGACAGCCTGCTCCTCCATGGGCCTCTCCTGGGCTGCAGTCTTTCTTCCACCTGCTCTCCCAGAGCACTCCCAGCATTGCTCATGGCTCAGCTCTGCCCAGCAGTGGGTCTCTCTTCGGGCACCTGGAGCGGGCTCTGATCTGACATGGGGCAGCGCTGGACTCTGCTCACAGAGGGCACCCTGCAGCCTCACCTGCTACCAAAACTTTGATACATAAACCCAACCCAAATGGCTGGTGACAAAGTGCATCCCAGAGGACTCCAGCATATCATTTTAGTGGGTAATGTGCAGATTGCTCATTTTATCACACATGATTAGGTGTTTAGTGCTCATACAGTTTAAACATTAATATTGCACTATTTAAGAAATGTGCTCCAGAGCAGCCTAGCCGTAGAGGTAGTCACCATGGTCAAGTTTGGAGACTTTATAGCTGCTCTGGGGAATTTTGGCCTCTATCAGAAAATTCTGGTGCTGTTGCTCTCCCTCCCACTACTTCTCAACCCTTTCCAAATGGTTGGCCAAGTGTTCATGGTTGTGGATGAGCCCCACTACTGCAACACGGACTGGATCCTTGCTGTCGGCCCCAACCTGACTGAGGAGGAGCGGTGGAACCTCACCCTGCCCCGGGATGCGGACGGGGCCTACGAGCAGTGCTCCATGTACTCGCCCGTGGACTGGGACCTGGACTCCATCGTGGCGTACGGCCTGAACGCCACGGAGAAGTGCAGCAGTGGCTGGGTGTACCCCTCAGCACAGCAGCCGTCCCTGCTCACCGAGGTCTGTAACTGCCCTGTGATGCTGTGGGGACGCGGGAGGGAAGGGACGGAAGCATCCTGCCCTGTAGGGTGGTTCAAGGAAAGCCACGGCGCTCACCGCATGTCCTTTTTTCAGCATCCAGGTAACTCATGGTGTATCTTGCCTGGAGGGACCTTCTCAGCCTCCCTTCCACAGTTCTCACTATTCTTCTGCCTGTTTGTCCTCTCATCCTTTTTTACTTTCCAAGATCTTTATTTGCCATTGAGCTTTCTAGGGCCTCCAGAGACTTTCAGGGCTTGCTTAGACAAGATGTCCTATGGGCCACAACAATGAGCAAAGTCTCTGCCTCCTGGCATTCCCAACTTTTCCTTCTCTGAACCTCTGTTCACTCTTGCTCATTCCTCCCTTCCTCTTTCCTCGCTCCCAGCTCCAACACTTTCTCACAGGTACCTTCCTCTGAGCTAAAACCAGATGAGAATCCAGCCTCTGTCATTTCCAAAGGCCCTTTGGGGTCTCTGGAGTACTGTGTCCACAGACACAGCTTCTCTGGAGGCTCCTCAGCAGCTGCTGCATCCCTTCCCGCTGCTATTCCAGTTGTTCCTTACCAGATAGAACACTGTTGTCCTGTCCTCCTCCCTCCATCCTGCTGCAGCCTGTCCTGCCTTTGCAGCCAGGGAAGCAAGGTGCTGGGGCCTCTGTCCCAAAGTCTTACTTTAAGCAAAACATCCCAACCAGGAGGATCCTTTGGGGTGCCTGGGCTGGAGGGAGTCCTGCAGGTCCCAGTGCTTGTCCAAACGGCATCACTGAGTGCCCAGTGGGTCTGTCCCACATTCAACTTATGCAGTTTGTGTACTCATACAGACTCATATCCTTAGGAGTGAGATCTCTGCTCCCAGGGGCTACAGCAAGAGCCTGGGCAGAAGTGCTGCCTGCCCTGAGAAAGTGTCTGCCCAGCTTGGACTAGATGAGAGCAAAAG
The DNA here is from genome assembly GCA_013396635.1 of Penelope pileata. NCBI lineage: Eukaryota > Metazoa > Chordata > Aves > Galliformes > Cracidae > Penelope > Penelope pileata. Next base: position 40,940 of record WBMW01003850.1, read on the forward strand.
CAGCTGCGCTTTCTTCCTCCAGTTTAACCTCGTGTGTGACAGTAAGGACCTGAGTGACATCTCCCAGTCTGTCTTCATGGTGGGGCTTCTCATAGGAGCTATGATCCTCGGACCACTCAGTGACAGGTGAGGAGACACAAACACCTGTCTAGAGGTATTGCCTGGCACCCACAGACAGCCTAGCTGGACTTCAGGGTGCCCACGCATTTGTTGATCATGAAATATCTCCACAGAATTCAATCTTTTGTCTGAACAAGAGCATCTCTGCTATCCACAGATATCTGAGAGGTACTGGGAGAGGGAAGCTGATACAGCCTTATGGAGGAAGGGGTTGTTCAGAAATCCAGTCCAGTCCCAGTTGATGTCTCTGCTACCTAGAGATTCTAGAAACCTACATTTGGGCACAGAGTTTGACCCACCTTCAGCTGTGTTAACCAGACCACGTATGCTTCCTTCTTGTAGCTCTGCTTGACTTATGCTGACCCTGGCCAAAGTCCTCAGGTCCTGTGAGCCCAGGGCCACACGGGGGACACAGAATCATAACATAGAATCATAGAATGGCTTGGGTTGGAAGGGACCTTGAAGATCATCTACTTCCAACCTCCCTGCCATGGGCAGGGTTGCCCCCCACCAGATCAGGCTGCCCAGGGCCCCGTCCAGCCTGGCCTTGGACATGGAAGGGAGAAAGGCACAGCACACATACAGAGTATTTCACCAGCAATACAGCTTTTTTCAGTTTCAGCCTGACCCTTGTTGCTCTAAGCAGAGGAGGTATGGAGGCCCTTCAAGGGCATGTTACTTTAACAGTGACGTTAACCTTTGCTGGCACCACAGTTGGTCAGAAGAGGAAAGGCTGTTTTTCCTGTCTGTTCCATCCTGGGTCAAGGAGCTTTGCTCACATGGGAGTCAAATCTCTGGTGTGAACAGTTCCCAAATCACTGTGCATCCCTCTAGGCTCTTCCTCATCCCCATGGGGGCTCTCCAGGTACCAATTGTGCCTTCTGTCTTCCTCCACAGGATTGGCCGCCGGCCAGTCCTTCTGGTCTCCATCGCCATCCAGAGTTTGGTTGGATTAGGAACTGCCTTTGTGCCCCACTTCTATGTATACATGGCCTTCAGACTTGTCATAGGAGCTGCTGTGTCAGGAATTCTGATTACTACTGTGGCCTTAGGTGAGTCAGCTGCCCTTGTCTTGAGGCAGATCAATAAGGCCCCTCAAGATGCAATACAAAAAGGGACATTAAAGATAGTCCTGTTCATTTTGAAAGACTCCCTCTCCAAGAAAGGCTCCGTAGTAGATGTGTTCCTCCTCCCCCAGGGACACAACCCAGATGAGCCATTCTCCAGGACATGGTCTAAGAAGGATGTGTGGGTGGCATAGGGGGTCCCTTACAGGGAATGTGCAGCCAACCCAGGAGATGCTGTAAGCCCTTGGCAGTGACATGCAGAGCCACCAACAGTGTTCTATTGTGTGAGACCATTTCAGACATGTCACTGACAATGTCCTGGAGGACTGACCACCAGCCTCTTCTCCAGGAGAGACACACTGCTTGAATAAGGGGAAATTATTTACATCAATGACCCTGAATGTTCATTATTCTTTTCAGCTACTGAATGGGTTGGTGCCTCCTATCGACCACACGCAGTGATTATTACTCACTGCTTTTTAGCCACTGGACAAGTGGTTTTGGCTGGCTTGAGCTATGGTATTCGTAACTGGAGGTTGCTGGAAATCGCAGGATCTGCTCCTATGTTTGCTCTTTTCTTCTACTTCTGGTAAGTGGCAGGTGGGCACTACAATCCTTGCAAACATGACAGATGGAGGAGGGGCTTCTGCAGAGCTCAGCACATCGCCCTGGGCCACTGCACCTCTGAGAGCAGCAGCTGCTTTCATTCAGGTCCTCAAATGTGGCCTCAGTGGTCTGGAAGCCAGACCTGGAGAGACACTTAGATCCCTCCATCACACACCATGCCCATTGCTGGACCCTGTTGCAGGGAGATGGGCTCTGAGGAAACGCAGCAGGTCACAGTGGCATCTCCTGCTCTCCTCTCCTTGGCAGGGTGCTACCGGAGTCAGCTCGGTGGCTGGTGACAAAAGGCAAAATAGAGGAAGCCAAGAAATTCCTTCTGAAGGCAGCAGCTGTCAACAAACGCACCATTCATCCAGAGCTCCTCAAGCAGGTACCAAACTGTGTGGGGAACTGCTAGCTGACCTCAGATACTTGCCTCTGCACTTGGGTTTGCAGGAGTCACTGGAGCTGGGGTCACTGGTAAACAGCTTGCTATCCACACTGGGGATCATTTAGAGATGAACCGTGGGGTAACTCCAGCTCAGATGCTCTGTACAAAGAAAAGGTCAGGGAGGAGGCACAGCTTTTGCTGAGGCTCAGTCTGCAGCATTTATGGAATCCACCTTATGATAAGGAAAGGACTCAAATGCTTCCCTGGTTTTCTGCAGTGAGGACTGCACCAGTGCTGAGGATGAGCATGAGATCCCTGCTCTGTGGCTTTCCATGCCTAAATCCCTGAAGGGGTGTGTGGCAGGGGGTTGTTATCAACCTTCCCAACCCAAGCAACTTACAATGGCAAAATGTTCACCCTGAGGAGCCTCTCCAAACTATTGCACAGGGCACCCAGTCCCCAAGCACAAAAGGCCAACCCCAGTGGTCTGCCATCCTTCCCGATACAACTTTGGGTCACAAACATGTCCTGCTGAGGTTGTCCTTTGTCTTCAGCTGGAAAAAGAGCTAGTCGTGGGTTTCCCTTGTCTGCTCTGACTCTCTGGCTTTCTGAATGTTGAAGCTGAAGCGTGAGACACAGACCAAGTCTGGAAGTATTCTGGATCTCCTTGGGAAGAAGCACCTCCGGAAGGTGACATTAATCATGTCGTGTGCCTGGTAAGACGTCCCCTCCTTCCCTCTTCCCTAACTCCCATGGGAAGAAAAGAAGGGCTTGAGGGTTTTTCACAATTGCAAATTCACTTCATGATTCTTGGGATCCTGTTCATGCCTATGTGTATTTGCTATCCTGTCTCTGCAGAATGGACCAGATACCCCAGAGTGGACCATGCCCTTGTGTGGGCATGCGGAGAAGTTGATTTTTCTAGATGCTGTGGGGTTTGTGAGAAAAGCCGGAGTAATTCTGGTTTTGTGGAAATCCCTGAGCTTTGGGGCAGTTTTGAGTCCCCACAGAAATTCTGGTTACAGTCTATATTTTGCTGAGCATATTGGAATCCATAGTGCTTTATCTCATTTAACTGTGTCCTACAGAATTGTCACAGGTGGTGACTAGGAGCAAAACAGAGATTCCTGGGAGTTTAAATAAGCTGCAAGTCATCTAACTAGCCCATATTTCTGAAGAAAAAAAATCCATGAAAACTGTTCTGATTACCTATTCTACTCTATTGTATTTCAGGTTTATGGACAGTCTAGTCTACTATGGTTTGAGCCTTAACATAACAAGCTTTGGTCTCAACATCTACCTGACCCAACTTGCCTTTGGGGTCGTGGAGTTACCAGGTCGTCTTTGCTGCATTTATCTGCTACAATGGTTTGGGAGGAAAAAAAGTCAGGCTGTTCTCCTGCTGTTGGCTGGCGCAATGTGTCTCATCATTGTTGGCATCCCTGAAGGTGAACAACATCTTCCCAGCTCAAGGGAGAGCCCCAGCTCTTTTTTATCCTCATTCAGAATTTGTCCCCCCTTATCTGTTTCTACCAGCACGTTGCCTGCGCTATGTACCTTTGCCCCTGCTTTTGTGCTGGTGATGCAAGTAAGGCAGGTTTGCAAAATGCTTTCAAGCTATTGTATGTGATATTTCCAGGCGAGCACTTCCCAGTGACCTGCAGTGGCTCAGCAATTCACTCCAGTTACAGATTTACAAAATCTTCAAGGCCTGAGGAGAAATATGTGTCCCATTTACGAGTTGTCCAGAGGGTATTTTGCTGGAAACAACATGCTAGGAGTGGTATCCAATGCCTCAGGTGTCAGATTTGCTTGGAAAGTCCATTAGAAAGAACTGTCCCCATAAATCCAACTGCAGAGACCCAAGGTCCCGCCTGAGCCTTCTCTTCTTTACAGCACCGATCTCTTCTCTTCCCCTCAGACCAGGCTGTGGCAATCACCGTCCTGGCTGTCATTGGCAAGTTTGCCTCATGTGCCTCCTTCTCCACCTCCTATGTCTACTCAGCAGAACTCTTCCCCACCATCATCAGGTGAGCTTCCCATACCCTATGGCTTCCCTGTGGCTGCTGGTGGGAGGACAAGGGGATGTGGCACTCCACCCTGGGTGCTGGTGTTGGAAGGGCAGGAAGGAGGCACCGTGACACAGCCGCTGTGGCTGCCCCTTGCATCCCCTCACGGTGTAGTTCTGGTGGGGCTGAGCCCAGCCTGCATCTTTCACGTCCCTCTTGTCCCCACAGGCAGACTGGCATGGGGCTGTGCTCGATGGCAGCGCGGGTGGCGGGGATCATTGCCCCCCTGATCCACCTCCTGGAGCAGTACCACCGGGTCATCCCCATGGCTGTCTATGGTGGTGCCACCGTGCTGGGCGGATTGTTCTGCTTCCTGCTGCCCGAGACCCGCGGCGTCGACCTGGCGGATGACACAGGGACAGGCAGCCCCCAACAGAAGTGAGTGCCTGGAGCTCTGAATATAAAGCAAAAAAATCAAGATGTGTAAATTTAAGGATAAAAAATCAGAAGCCAGGGTGGGTACAATGCAATCTCTTCCTCTCTCCTTCCTGTCTCCAGGAGCAGATTGGAAACCATGTCCAAAACAGACAGCGAAGAGCATGGAACAGACTCAGAGAGAGACGTCTAAAGATGCTCGAACAGCAGGTGATGAGTGGACAAGCACATGCTAAAGGTCTACTCTAATTGAGACTGTTCTTAAAGCAGAACAATGAGGCATGGCTGTCTGGAAACTGGTCTTGCAGATGATCAACAGACTCACTGCTCATGGTCAGAGGGAGAGGAGATCTGCGTCGCTGCGTCTGGAAACGATGCCCGTCGAACTGTTGTTGAGAGCCAGGCTGCTGGGCCTGGCTGTGCGAGCCCTCCCTGACGTGTTCCCCAGTCCTTTGCAAACTGGTACCCGTGGAACCATCCCCGTCGTGTTTTACAGCAATAAAGAATTGCCAGTAGAGTGGCATTACTGGGCGAGCGGGCGCCGGGCTGTGTCCCTCCTGCACTGAGCGCTTGGCTCGTCAGCCGTCGCNAGGAGCTTCTTGAATGATGTTTGTACACTGTGACTCATTGACAGTTGAACTGAGTGGACAGGTGGACGTTTTACTCCAGTCATGGTCAGCTTTTAACAGTGACCCTGTTTGGCTGCTGCCAGCTCAACCACAACATTTCAGTGTCATCTGATGTCATACAACAGAAAAAGAAGGGCGGTCTTCTGTCCTACTCTGCTTGGTTACAGTCAGAGATGGTCTTTAAGGTCCCTTCCAACTTGAGCCATTCTATGATCTAGCGTCCTTTCATAAAGCTGCCTCCTCCCAGAACAGCACTGGTCTTGTTCCCAGGAGAATGCCAGCCATGGGGGCTTCTAGCATTTTATTTCTGAAGTCTGAGGTGCTCCAAGCCTGGGCCTGGCATGCCTGGAGGCACCACTCATTCTGTGTTTCAGCTCTGACGCACAAGATCTCCCCAAATTGGGCATTAATTGAGCTGTCCTAGCAAACCCTTCAGCCATGCACAGTTTCCCAGGCATTTGCTCACCACTGCCACCTTCAGCACTTTCCCATAACTGGCCCTCACGCCGTGGTTCCATAAACCACTCTGTTAAGGCTTTGCATCTTCTCCTCCTGCTCCCCTGCCTCCCCTTCAGCCTTCTGACTCCCTCCACTTTGCTATGGGGTCATTGTCTTTCCCTTAGTCATCGCTTGAGGTCACCTGAGGCTCTTTTTACCCTTTGCCCGTAAGCTCACCATGATGTGAGACCATAACATCCCATTCTGTGTAGGCAGAAGTGTGTTGCATTTACACGAGCTATTCTAACCTGAGTTTGTACTGTCAGCTCTGTTTATTACTGTGCAGGACCGTGTGTAGACCAGTCAGCAAGGACATTAAAGCATGGCAATACCATTGGACATCCTCTGACTCCTGATGAGCTGGGCAAAAACACCATCAGTCAAATTATTCAGGTGCTCTTCAACCAAAAATGAGACATCCTGAGGTCCTCAAACTAATCGGGTGCAGTGGTCTAGGGAAAAGGAGACAGAATGGATCTGCAGCTTATTAGAAGCACAAATGAGATGGACATCGAAGTTCATCAAGTGTGCCTGGACACCTTTATTTATGGGGTGAACTAAAACAGAGTGTCTCAGGGAAGAATTCTAAAAAGGTGAAGCTATGGTTCACCCAATAACTGTGCGTTGCACTCCAAGCTCTTTCCTCAGCCTTTACCTTCAACTCCTTATTTTCCATAAAGGCCTGTAGGAGGCAGTCATCAGCCTTTGCAAAGGAAAGAGTGTTCTTAGAGGGCTGTTCACCTCGATACTCAGGTCCACTGAACAGGAAAACTTCAGCCAAAATTCAGCAAATCCCTTGAAAAGCAGTGCTGTAGATAGGTACCACCAGAGCCAGCCCCTCCTGGTGGGACACTGGTGCATGTCACTGGTTTTATCCAGAATACTGTCTTCACCAAACTGAATATCTGTGGGATACTTTGATCCAAGGAAAACTTATAGGCATGAGAAGAGGAGGAAATAATGTCTCACCTGAAAGCTTCTCAGCATTACCAGAAAAAAAAAAGTCTTTGAGCTGTACACAGTCAAAGCTGTAACACCACCAGTGCACAACTTCTGGGCTTCATCACTACCAAGTCAGTGTTAAAATAAAGTTGTCCTGTGGGACAAGAAATAAGAGAACAGGAAGAACAGGAAAAGAACGTGCCTTTTCTTCCTGATACAAAGCAAAAGTGTTTATAAACCATTTAAACACAGCTGGATACAGCGAGAAGCAATAGAATAGAGCAGAACAGAACAGAACAGATCTGACAGTTCACAGAAAGATTTGTACTTTCTTCTAGGAGTCCAAGTGCCACAACATCTCTCAGTTTCCTGGAACAGACAAATTAGTGTGGTCCTCCACCACAGCTCGATACAAAACATCACTACACACTTTCCCTCAACGCCATCAGCACTGACGCAAATACTCTGCTGCCTTTTAGACATCCACGCTCCCTGCTTGCTGCTTCTTCTACCACGTCCTTTTCTTTTTTCCCAGCTGAGTATCTCAAATCTTAACAAAATAAAACTAAAAGGAGTGTGAGAGGGTGAGAAGACGATGCTAGACAGTCAAGAGGATCACTCCTGCAAGTGTGAGATTGTTTCCAGTGCTGGGTCTGCTCTGCCTTTCTCTTTGCTGAACACGGTCCTTCTCTGCTGGTCCATTCAGTACTCTGGCAGGTGTCTCACTTGGAGAAAATTTACAGCCTCACCTTCTTGGAGATGGGGCAGGAAAAGGAAAAAGAAAATATTGCATCCATCCTGGGTTCTGATTTCTTTCTTTTTTCCTTAAATTCAAAGTGTTTTCTCCGGCAAGAGCATTGTGGAACATGAGACAGCATGCAGTGCCTGAGGGGAGGCCATAGAGGGAGATATAGGAAGGCAAAAAAGAAAGACAAGAATTGGCAGGGACTGCTTGAGTGGGAGACGTGGTGTGCTGTAAATGGAGACCCTGCCTGTCCTCGGTGTCACACCACCAGGTGACCTTTAATTACAGCTGCTTGTAGGCCCAGCTAGAAGTAAGTGCTCTTTGTGTACTCCTTGTCTTGGCCACCATCTTTTACTTTCATGTGTCCATTTTCAGCACTGCTGCTGGCATTTTCATGGACCTAGTGGAACAGAAAAGACTTTAAAAGCAAAGAAAGACACCCTATGATTCCATGGCAGCCTTCTCCAATCATCCATAAGACATGCAGCCTTCAGCAGCCTGGCTTCCCATACATCACCCACTCTATGACCACCGGTAGACCCTTCTCCCAATAAAAGTTGGGTGTAGAAGTACTGGGGTGCAATTCCACCCTACCTGTAGGGAATGGGGAGCTGGGAGCTCTGCCACGATAAAAGCTGGAGAGCACAACTACGGGGCATTGGCCCATTTCTGGGAAAGCCAAGGGAACACCCACCACTCCTGGAGTCCTTCCACTTCATGGACAGGAGGGAAGCAATGACCACCATGAGATGCCCTTTTGGGTTGGGTAATGGGGCAGATCACCATCAGCCCCCTCCCCTCGCTCTGCACTGGGTCATCCCAACCCCCTGCCTTCCCATCACTATAAGCCCTCAAAGTTGTCATCAGCCTCTGCCCATGCAATGCCAAAGGGCCCTTCTGTGTCCCCCCTTTCTCTTTGTGACTAAGAGGAGGCAGCACAGGGATCGCTGACCACTCACCTCTGCCGTGGGCTGGCCTCCCCCTGTGCTGTCTGCCAGGTCAACGCCGCGGGTCTCGGGCAGCAGGAAGCAGAGCAGCCCCCCCAGCACCGTGGTACCGCCATAGACAGCCATGGGGATGACCTGGTGGTACTGCTCCAGGAGGCGGATCAGCGGGGCGATGATCCCTGCCACCCGCGCCACCATCGAGCACAGCCCCACACCACTCTGCCTGTGGGAGAGAGGGGTGGTGACAGGTGTAGGCCAGACTTGGCCCCCCCATTGGGGCTGCCATGGGTCCCAGAGTGGCCACACAGGAGAGCTGCACACTCCCATGCTTTCCTCCCAGGTCATGTGTGCGCTGCTTCACTGAGGGGACAGACCATGGGGGTGACCATGGCAGCCATGTTGTGGCACCTCCTTCCTGCCACAGCCCAGGGACCAAGCGTGGCTGTGGGCCCAGCTGGGCTCTCGTTCCACCATCACCACCACCCATGGCAGACTGCCACAACACTGTACTGTTGTGTATTCCTGTGATGAGGGCTGGCCCTGCTGGAGGGAAGCCATAAAGCATGGTGAAACCTCACCTGATGACGGTGGGGAAGAGCTCTGCAGTATAGACATAGGCAGAGGAGAATGAGGCCGAGGCCGTAAACTTGCCAATGGTGGCCAGGACGGTGATCACCACGGGCTGGTCTGAGGGGAGAAGAGAATGCTGCTGTGGCCGGCACCCCTCAGGGATGACAACTGGGGACTCATGGTGACAACCACATTGCCTGAAGGAAGCCGTCACCACTGAACAGTGCCTGAACATGGACTGTGGAGCAGCTCCGGTGTGGGGACCACCCTCAGCACACTGCATCCATCTCACCTCCCCACCAACCTACCCAGAGGACAGCTCTGCCAGTTGAGCTCATTGGGCTCAGCTCTGCCTTCTCCTATCACAGCAGGAAAAGCTTTGCTGATCACGGTGGGCCTTGGTACATGACCAAGTCCCTTATGGCCATGGCACCAGGTTCAGCTCAACACGGACAGACTTATGGGGCTGCAGCCAGCCTGGCTGGGAGGATGGGAGCTGTACCAGAAAGGGAGAGGTCAGGGACTGGCAGCTCACTGCATCAGAATCTGTGCTCTCAAGACAAGGAGAGGTTGTTCACCTTCAGGGATGACAGTGAGGATCAGACACACCAGGCCACTCAGCAGCAGGAGTCCAGCCTGGGATTTCTTCCTCCCAAACCACTGCAGAATGAAGATACAGCCGAAACGTCCTGGGATTTCCACTGCTCCAAATGCAAGTTGTGTCAGGTAGATGTCCAGACCAAAATTAGTCACGTTCAGACTCAAACCGTAGTAGACAAGGCTGTTAACAAACCTGAAAACCAAGCAGAGTAGCACTAAGCATATAGATTAACCATGAGTAAATACAATATTGATCTCCACTGACATTTTGACCATGCCCTGGGATTCTCCCAGGGAGATAAAACCAGACCAGCACCATGAGACTGCCAAAGCCGGGACTGCTAAATCTTTCCCACACACTGCATTGCATCTTCAAGAGTCTGAAACAGCAATAAGCATCAATATCATCCTGAAATCACGTGAGGTGAATTTATATTTGTGAAAAAACCTCAAGCCCTTCTTTTCTTCCCATGGGAGTTAGGGAAGAGGGAAGGAGGGGACGTCTTACCAGGCACACGACATGATTAATGTCACCTTCCGGAGGTGCTTCTTCCCAAGGAGATCCAGAATACTTCCAGACTTGGTCTGTGTCTCACGCTTCAGCTTCAACATTCAGAAAGCCAGAGAGTCAGAGCAGACAAGGGAAACCCACGACTAGCTCTTTTTCCAGCTGAAGACAAAGGACAACCTCAGCAGGATATTTGTCACCAAAGCTGTATGGGGAGGGATGGTGACCCAGCTGGGCTGGGCTCCTGTGCCTGGGGCCTGGGTGCCCTGTGCAATAGTTTGGAGAGGCTCCTCAGGGTGAACATTTTGCCATTGTAAGTTGCTTGGGTTGGGAAGGTTGATAACCCCTTCTTCAGGCATTTTAGGCACAGAAAACTACAGAGCAGAAATCTCATGCTCATTCTCAACACTTGTGCAATCCTCACTGCCAGGGAAAAGCCAGGGAAGAATTTGGGTCCCTTCTTCATCTCAAAGTGGACTACAGAAAGCTGCAGGCAGAGCTTCAGCAAAAGCTGTGCCTCTTCCATGAATTTTTCTCTTATCATCTTAACCTAGAGTTACCCACCATCCTTCACTAAACGATCCCCAATGTTCATGGAAAGCTCTTTACTAAATGACCCCAGCCCCAAAGGCTGCTACAAATCTTTTCTGAGTTAGGAACACCAAGTTTTTCCCAGCCTTTTTTTACTGAGCTTAATCACACCACCCTGGGCAGCAAGCACAGAGCCATGTCTCATGCCAATCCTGGTACCTGGTCAAGGAGCTCTGGAGGAATGGTGCGTTTGTTGACAGCTGCTGCCTTCTGAAAGTATTCCTTAGCTTCCGCTATTTTGCCTTTTGTCACCAGCCACCGAGCTGACTCTGGTAGCACCCTGCCAAGGAGAGGAGAGCAGGAGATGCCACTGTGACCTGCTGCGTTTCCTCAGAGCCCATCTCCCTGCAACAGGGTCCAGCAATGGGCATGGTGTGTGATGGAGGGATCTAAGTGTCTCTCCAGGTCTGGCTTCCAGACCACTGAGGCCACATTTGAGGACCTGAATGAAAGCAGCTGCTGCTCTCAGAGGTGCAGTGGCCCAGGGCGATGTGCTGAGCTCTGCAGAAGCCCCTCCTCCATCTGCACTGTAAAGATGGAAAGACTGAACCTGCTCCAGAGCCCCTGTCTCCTCACTGCCACCCCTCACACACCCTGCTGCTGCGCCTGCAAGGACCTTACTGCCCACCTGCCACTTACCAGATGAAGAGGAAAAGGATAAATATAGGAGCAGATCCTACAATTTCCAGCAACCTCCAGTTACGAATACCATAACTCAAGCCAGCCAAAATCATCTGTCCGATGGCAAAGCAGCAGTGAGAAGCAAGCACGGCCCGTGGTCGATAGGAGACACCAACCCATTCTGTAGCTGAAAAGAATGAAGGTTTAAGGTCATCATACTGAATGATTTCCCCTTATTCAAGCAGAAGAGGACTCCAGGAGTTGAGACCAGCAGTCAGAGATGTGCAGGATGACTTTTTAATTCTTTGCAGACCTTTTCTATTGCATCGAGAGACCCCATCTCTCTGCCCCAGGGCAGGGGCATCCTACTCACCTAAGGCCAGAAAGGTCATCATGATCCCTGACACAGAAGCCCCCACGACACATCTGAAAGCCATGTATACGTAGAAATGAGGCACGAGGGCGATTCCTAGACCAAACACACCCTGGAGGAGGATGGAGATCAGAACAACTGGCCGGCGGCCAATCCTGTGGAGGAAGAGGGAAAGCACAGCTGCTATCGTCTGGAGAAGAGAAGGCTCTGGGGAGCCTAAAAGAGGGGAGATTTAGACTGAATATAAGGAAAAATACCACGACAAGGGTGGTGAAGCACTGGCACAGGTCGCCCAGAGAGGTGGTGGGTGCCCCATCCCTGGAGGCACTCAGGGTCAGGCTGGGGAGGCTCCGAGCACCCTGATGGAGCTGTGGGTGTCCCTGTTCATTGCAGGGAGCTGGACCAGATGGCCTTTAAAGGTCCCTTCCAGTTCAACTGATTCTATGATCTGGAGATACGCCATGGGGATGGGGAAGAGCCCAGAGGGACACATGGTGATTTGGGAACTGTTCACACATGTGCCCTCTCGAGGGCAACAAAGTTCGATGTTGTCTCAGTTCCCATGCAAAGCACCTGGGCACACACTGTGCCATTCNTATATTTGTGAAAAAACCTCAAGCCCTTCTTTTCTTCCCATGGGAGTTAGGGAAGAGGGAAGGAGGGGACGTCTTACCAGGCACACGACATGATTAATGTCACCTTCCGGAGGTGCTTCTTCCCAAGGAGATCCAGAATACTTCCAGACTTGGTCTGTGTCTCACGCTTCAGCTTCAACATTCAGAAAGCCAGAGAGTCAGAGCAGACAAGGGAAACCCACGACTAGCTCTTTTTCCAGCTGAAGACAAAGGACAACCTCAGCAGGATATTTGTCACCAAAGCTGTATGGGGAGGGATGGTGACCCAGCTGGGCTGGGCTCCTGTGCCTGGGGCCTGGGTGCCCTGTGCAATAGTTTGGAGAGGCTCCTCAGGGTGAACATTTTGCCATTGTAAGTTGCTTGGGTTGGGAAGGTTGATAACCCCTTCTTCAGGCATTTTAGGCACAGAAAACTACAGAGCAGAAATCTCATGCTCATTCTCAACACTTGTGCAATCCTCACTGCCAGGGAAAAGCCAGGGAAGAATTTGGGTCCCTTCTTCATCTCAAAGTGGACTACAGAAAGCTGCAGGCAGAGCTTCAGCAAAAGCTGTGCCTCTTCCATGAATTTTTCTCTTATCATCTTAACCTAGAGTTACCCACCATCCTTCACTAAACGATCCCCAATGTTCATGGAAAGCTCTTTACTAAATGACCCCAGCCCCAAAGGCTGCTACAAATCTTTTCTGAGTTAGGAACACCAAGTTTTTCCCAGCCTTTTTTTACTGAGCTTAATCACACCACCCTGGGCAGCAAGCACAGAGCCATGTCTCATGCCAATCCTGGTACCTGGTCAAGGAGCTCTGGAGGAATGGTGCGTTTGTTGACAGCTGCTGCCTTCTGAAAGTATTCCTTAGCTTCCTCTATTTTGCCTTTTGTCACCAGCCACCGAGCTGACTCTGGTAGCACCCTGCCAAGGAGAGGNATCTCTCCAGGTCTGGCTTCCAGGCCTACATGTAGATCACATTTGAAGCCACATTTGAGGACCTGAACGAAAGCAGCTGCTGCTCTCAGAGGTGCAGTGGCCCAGGGCGATGTGCTGAGCTCTGCAGAAGCCCCTCCTCCATCTGCACTGTAAAGATGGAAAGACTGAACCTGCTCCAGAGCCCCTGTCTCCTCACTGCCACCCCTCACACACCCTGCTGCTGCGCCTGCAAGGACCTTACTGCCCACCTGCCACTTACCAGATGAAGAGGAAAAGGATAAATATAGGAGCAGATCCTACAATTTCCAGCAACCTCCAGTTACGAATACCATAACTCAAGCCAGCCAAAATCATCTGTCCGATGGCAAAGCAGCAGTGAGAAGCAAGCACGGCCCGTGGTCGATAGGAGACACCAACCCATTCTGTAGCTGAAAAGAATGAAGGTTTAAGGTCATCATACTGAATGATTTCCCCTTATTCAAGCAGAAGAGGACTCCAGGAGTTGAGACCAGCAGTCAGAGATGTGCAGGATGACTTTTTAATTCTTTGCAGACCTTTTCTATTGCATCGAGAGACCCCATCTCTCTGCCCCAGGGCAGGGGCATCCTACTCACCTAAGGCCAGAAAGGTCATCATGATCCCTGACACAGAAGCCCCCACGACACATCTGAAAGCCATGTATACGTAGAAATGAGGCACGAGGGCGATTCCTAGACCAAACACACCCTGGAGGAGGATGGAGATCAGAACAACTGGCCGGCGGCCAATCCTGTGGAGGAAGAGGGAAAGCACAGCTGCTATCGTCTGGAGAAGAGAAGGCTCTGGGGAGCCTAAAAGAGGGGAGATTTAGACTGAATATAAGGAAAAATACCACGACAAGGGTGGTGAAGCACTGGCACAGGTCGCCCAGAGAGGTGGTGGGTGCCCCATCCCTGGAGGCACTCAGGGTCAGGCTGGGGAGGCTCCGAGCACCCTGATGGAGCTGTGGGTGTCCCTGTTCATTGCAGGGAGCTGGACCAGATGGCCTTTAAAGGTCCCTTCCAGTTCAACTGATTCTATGATCTGGAGATACGCCATGGGGATGGGGAAGAGCCCAGAGGGACACATGGTGATTTGGGAACTGTTCACACATGTGCCCTCTCGAGGGCAACAAAGTTCGATGTTGTCTCAGTTCCCATGCAAAGCACCTGGGCACACACTGTGCCATTCTCTGGTCCACCCCGTGTGGCCATGACTTCACAAGACCTGAGGACTTTGGTCAGGGTCACTGTCATTTTGTGACAGTCCCTGGCCTGGAGCACTGTGCTACTCCACGCACAGCTGGTTTGGCATGGGGCAGCTGCTTGTGTCCCCTCACCTGTCACTGAGCGGCCCGAAGATCATGGCTCCCAGGAACAGCCCCAGCATGTAGATGGACTGCGAGATGTCATTCAGGTCCTTCCTGTCGCACACGAGGTCGAACTGGAGGAAGGAAACACAGCTGCTCTTGCTCTCAGCTAGTCCAAGCTTTGCCAGGAGCACTTCTGGTCCCAGGTGGACACAGGAGCTGGGTGCCAGGGAGCAGAGATCCCACTCCCGAGGACACAAGCCTCATGACTACCATGAACTGCACAAGTCAGAGGTGGGTGCCCAAGGGGTGCTCAGTGATGCCCTTTGCTCAAGCACTGGGACCTGCAGGACCGCCCCAGCCCAGGCTCCCCAAAAGGAGCCTCCTGGGAAGCTTTGCTTGACCTCGGGCACAAGATTTCCTGCTAGATTGCCCTAGAAGAAAAAGGATGTTTACAATGCTAATTCCTGGGAAGTTCAGCCACTTGCCACCACCTAAAGAGCATCTATAGAAAGAGACGCACATGCAGGAACAGTTATGGGAAGCACAGAGAGATCAGAAGGCACTGAAAGAAGTTCAGCACTGCTCACTGGAGCCTGCTGGTGCTGCTGAAGTTCCTGGTGACCATCAGACGTGCGGCTTTGTGAGCTGTCCTCGACTCACGGAACCCAGTGCCTTGCACAGAGCGAGGAGCAATGAAAAACTCCAGCTGTTTGGGACAGCCCTGAGCTGGAGTCACCCCACTGAGATCCCCAGGCAGACACCCCACAAAGGAGCAGAACTCAAGCACTGACCCCTGCCCCTTCCACAGTGTGGGGTGTCTGAAGCTCACAGTTGTGCACAGGGACAAGCTGGAAGGCTGCAGAGGAGGAGCTGGGGCAAGAAGACCACAGTGTTCCCACCAGGCATGATCAACCTCTCCACTATCTCTGCCCGTGGCCCCACCGGGCACTAACATCGTGTCCTGCCTGCACACCACCTCCCAGGGATCGCAGCTGCAATCCGAGTGGCAGAGCCATCGTTCCCCAGAAAATGGCGGTGTCGATCTCAGCTGGGACAGATGCTCCCGTCCCTTCCCTCCTGCATCCCCTCAGTGTCACGGGGCAGTTACAGACCTCGGTGAGCAGGGACGGCTGCTGTGCTGAGGGGTACACCCAGCCACTGCTGCACTTCTCCGTGGCGTTCAGGCCGTACGCCACGATGGAGTCCAGGTCCCAGTCCACGGGCGAGTACATGGAGCACTGCTCGTAGGCCCCGTCCGCATCCCGGGGCAGGGTGAGGTTCCACCGCTCCTCCTCAGTCAGGTTGGGGCCGACAGCAAGGATCCAGTCCGTGTTGCAGTAGTGGGGCACATCCACAACCATGAACAGCTGGCAGAACTGGTGGAACGCCAGGGTGAGGCATGGCAGCAAGGAGAACAGCACCAGCCGCTTCTGGAACGTCCCAAAATCACCGGCTGCTTTCAAGATTTCCCCGATGCCTGACATTGTCAGCTGAGCCTGGGAGAGGACAGTGCTGGGACACTTTCCTGAGGGCTGGAATTAATGTTTAATCCTAAGATAAACTCTGCAGACGTAGGCAGGCACTACAAATATGTAAAGTCTCTTCAAGATAGACTTGACACTCGACGTTTTACCCGTCCTAAGTACACTGTGTAATATATTAATCATCTCCGTGCCACCCACAAACGTGCGGTGTCTGTTACCAGGGAAAGCACAAACAACCCCTGTTGCAGACCTGGACTATGTATCCACCCCAGCCGGGACATGGGGATTCCTGCCCAGTTCTGGGCCACCCCACAGCCTGGCAGGGGCTGCACACGGAGATACAGGGAAGGTGTACATGGATGGCACAAATCTGACGTAAGGAAACGCTGCTCTAGGCAAGTTTGTCAAATCTCAGCTCAGAAAGTCTTCCTGCATTATGATAATCATTGAAAATACGAAACAAGCCCTGTTCGGCCCAGTCCTGAAGCAGGAGCAGCACTCAGGTGAGGCTCCACGAGATAGAGTCCCCATAGGCAACCAAAAGCCACCCAGATGTTCCCTCTGTCCACGGATCCATGGGAAGATCATTGTACAGGAGCACAGTGGGAACCAGACCATGGCCACCACATCTGGATTGACCACAGGTGCCATTTTGGGTGCCGAATGAGGTGAGCATGGAGGCAGAGCAGCTCCCCAGGCAGCTGTGCCCCAAGCCCAGCTCAGCAGCTGCAGATAAGGAGCAGCAAAGACAGGGATGAGCAGGCACTGAACCAGGCAGAGATGCTGGAGGACACAAATTGGGTCTGTGCAAGGTAAGTAGGAGACACAGGCACTGAACCAGGCAGAGACACTGGAGGACACAAATTGGGTCTGTGCAAGGTAAGTAGGAGACACAGAGGGATGACGAAATTGAGGTCCCCCAGGTTCATCATCGGCACGAGATGGGACAGGCTGAATAAAAACAGAATCACACATGTCCAGGAGGTCAGGAGCCTTTGACATGGTTCCACACCACATTTATCTAAATTGGAGAGCTATGGGTACGAAGGGTGAACTATTCAGAGGATAAAGAGATGGCTGTAAGGTCACAGCCAGAGGGCTGTGGTCAATGGCTCTGTGTCCAGCTGGAGGCCAGTCACAAGTGGCATCCCCCAGGGGTCCGTCTTCGGACCGGTGCTCTTCAACATCTTTATCAATGGCACAGATGAGGGGATTGAGCGGTGAAGTTGAAAGGACAGAAGGAAGGGATGCCATCCAAAGGAACCTGGACAGGCTGGGGAAGTGGGCCCATGTGAACCTAATGAGGTTCAACAAGACCAAGTGCCAGGCATTGGGTCAGGGCAATCCCGGACGTGTACAGACTGGGAGAAGAGCTCCTTGAGAGCAGCCCTGCTGAGAAGGACTTGGAGGTCCTGGTAGGTGAAAAGCTGGACATGAGCTGGCAGCGTGCATTTGCAGCCCAGAGGGTCAACGGTACCCTGGGCTGCCCCAGCAGAGAGGTGGCAGCAGGCAGAGGGAGGGGACTGTCCCCCTCTGCTCTGCCCTCGGGAGGCCCCATCTGCAGCACTGCGTCCAGGCCTGGGGCCCCCAGCACAGGAGGGATGCGGGGCTGGGGGAGCGGGGCCAGAGGAGGCCGTGAGGATGCTCAGAGGCTGCAGCCCCTCTGCTCTGGAGACAGGCTGAGGGAGCTGGGGTGTGCAGCCTGCAGAGGGGAAGGCTCAGGGGAGACCTCACTGCAGCCTCCCAGTACTTAAAGGGAGCTTATAAACAGGAGGGAAATCAACATTTCACACAGGTAGATAGTGACAGGATAATGGGGAAGGGTTTTAAACTGAAAGAGGGGAGATTTAGATTAGATGTCAAGGTGAAATTTTTCACTGAGAGGGTGGTGAGGCATTGGCACAGGCTGCCCAAAGAAGCTGTGGCTGCCCCATCCACAACGGGATGGCGTGCAAGGCCAGGCGGGATGGGACCCCGGGCAGCGTGATCTGGTGGGCAGCAATCCCACCCATGTCAAGGGGTTGGACCTGGATGGTCTTTGAGGTCCCTTCCAACCTAAGCCATCCTATGATTCTTTCCCAGGCCTGAATCGCACTCACATCTCCCCTGGCTGTCCTCTGCCTCTGTGCTAAAAGGAGCCCTGGGCCCCAAGCAGCCTCAGCAGCCCTTCTGGGCCATGGCTTACACGGGAAAGCTCAGGAGGGTCAGGGAGACACCCGTCAGGGACTGTCTGCATCTGGACAAGCAGGAGCCAAAGGAGCACAAGACACTGCTAGAAGAGCTGCTGCAGCTTCAGGAGAAAGGTAAAGCAGTCACACAGGCATAAGCCATGAGAAAAGCCTGAGCTCATCTCTGGTCATAGAGCAAAACAGGAACGTGTATGGCCAAGCTAAGGCGAGGGCAGGAGGGACACAAGAGAACAAGTTCACCATGTGGCCAGGGAAATGAGGCAACCTATAAGGAAGGGTCAGCAAGACAAACTGGTGCTTTTTTCCAGGGCTGACTCACTGCCATTTCTTTTTACATGAGATGGATAAAGTGGGATCTGCTCTGCTCTGGCCAGCACTGGACAGCCTGAGCTGGACACCGCATTTACAGGAGGTTGAAGGGGAGCAGGGCCCTGGAGCACGGCCCCAGCCCATTGCCCCAAGTGGTGCAATGCCACTCAAACCCTTAACCCCTTCCCCAAGGCACACCAGCCAGCTCAACGGCACGTAAACCACACACCGAGCACATGGCAATGGACAATTTGTTCTTTATTGATTAAAAATTAGAGACATGCAGTAAAATACAAAGTCCAAAAAAGGAAAAAAAAAAAAGCCTGAATATTTTACATCTTTCATTATAATCTACAATACACCAAAGTCGTGAAGAGGATCCGTTTTCATTAACAGAGCATTGTCCTTAAAAGTAGGAACTAACTTAAAATTACCACCTGCTTCCAGGTTCGGATCAGAAATTTTCACAAAAAACAAATTCATGATGACAGTGAAAAACAATTATGGACAGCATTGGCACTTACTGGAACAACATCAGAAAAGACAGTTGTCTAGCACTGTAAGAGCCCAAGTAAAAATTCTGGATTGCTACCCAAAACATCCGGAGAGCTACAGAGCAAGTGACATCAGTTTCTTCCTTACTTATTTTCTCCAATAAAGAACTAAGGAGCCTTGGGTTAGTGTGAGCTCACGCTCTACGTCCTGGCTTTGGGAAGGTGGGGAATAACTTAATAAATAGAGGCTGCATTGTTCCATTTGAGCAGTTCAAGTCCGACCTTTCTCAGCACCAGGACACAAATGAACAAGGAGGCCCCCACGGCATGCAGGCAGGCGGGGAAACACCACCACGCCAAGCCCAACCTCGTCTCCATACCTGATGGTTTCCAGTACATCCCTATTTTCCATGGGTGACATGAAAAATCAGAATGCCAGGCTGCTCTTCCCAAGCCAGGAAGCTCGCAGGGGGAAGCTTTTGGGAGTGCTTTGTGTCAAGTAACACAAAGTGCCAGAGTTGGCACACACGTGTGTGCATGCACTTGGCCAAGCCCAGCCACCACCAACTCCCCAAGATCGGGCATCATTTCCTCAGCTATTGAGAGCTTCTGCTCAGCACCCCAGGGTGCACTCGCTCCCAGACCCTCCTCCTCATCTCCTTTCTCACCCACCAGCAATGGGGCTGCAAACAGCTGGCAGCACCCACGGGACATACCCAATACCCACCTACAGGCTAAAAGGAACAAGGGCAGTATAAAAAGAACATGCACAATTTAGGAAACTTCCGCAGCTGCTCATAAAGAAAAATATATAAATATAAATTGTTCATCAGAAGACTCAGAAATAAAAAAAAAAAAAAGTCCTAATTGAACCCACTCATCCTGCTTAAACACTCTGTTTCTGCATTGCTTGTGGCTGATGGAAACCAAACACGTTTCCATCTGTGTGTTAAGTTACAGGCTTACAATTTCTGTGTAGAAAACACTCCAGAGCCAATAGCAGTTACAAAGGCCAACTGTGAAACTGTAGGAAAAAAAACCAAGAAAATCAAACACCATTTATTATTCACATATTGCATTACAAGTGTCTCTTATCAAACTCCAAGTATAATTTATATTATTCATGTAGAAATTCCAATCCAACACCACATCGAAATAAAAGCTAAATGCGTGTGACAGGGTTTTGGTGACATCCTGATCCAACATGGAGGCTTGGACCGGCGCGACGGCTGACGAGCCAAGCGCTCAGTGCAGGAGGGACACAGCCCGGCGCCCGCTCGCCCAGTAATGCCACTCTACTGGCAATTCTTTATTGCTGTAAAACACGACGGGGATGGTTCCACGGGTACCAGTTTGCAAAGGACTGGGGAACACGTCAGGGAGGGCTCGCACAGCCAGGCCCAGCAGCCTGGCTCTCAACAACAGTTCCACGGGCATCGTTTCCAGACGCAGCGACGCAGATCTCCTCTCCCTCTGACCATGAGCAGTGAGTCTGCTGATCATCTGCAAGACCAGTTTCCAGACAGCCATGCCTCATTGTTCTGCTTTAAGAACAGACTACATCTAAGGACGCAGAGTGAAAGATGTGTTGAGGAAGGACTGCTTAACATAAATGAAGAGGTTCAGCCCTCATGCCACGCCTGGCACTCATGTGGAAAGAACCCAAATGGTAAAAAAATAAAAAAAAATTAAGGCAGTTTACAAAGGGAAGCTGACTTCTAACACCTTGAAGTCAAGGAACTTCTCAAAAACACAAACACAAGGGAAGAAGGCTCTCCCTCCTGTGGGTTAAGACTCAGCTTGCTTTCTCAGGTGCAAGCATTCAAACCAGCAGTTTTAAAAATACAGCTGAAGAGAAGCAGATTTCTCAGCACTCCAGGTGACCCAAGCTACATGTACATTGGTGTTCCAGATGGAAGGAGAAGCAGGTAAAGAACAAAAAAAATCCATTCGGTATTAAAACTTGTGCAAAAATAGCAAGTGGAAAAAAAAAAAATGAAACCACATGTAAGCAAACATTTAGGCGAGATCATCAGAGCAGTGGAACCCCCGCTTCGTACTCAGTAGTATTTTTCTTTAAAGTAAGGCAATAATAAAACGAACATGCAGGCAATGACATGTTGGATCTGCATGTTTGAGATGACATACAAAAACATGAGACTTGTTTACAAAAGGTGTAAACGCCATCGGTAATTTCAGGAAGGTTTGTGATCTTATTCAGGAAAATGTTAAAGCTTCTAGGAAGGGGGCTGTAGTTCAATTCTTTGGCAGTAGTGGTTTTTTTAGGCTAACAGAAGCATTACAAATATGCACACGTGGGTTCTCTGTCGGGAAACATCTCCTGGGACCATTGTTTAGCTGATGCTGAGCTGTGCAAATCCTATCAGTTTGCCATCATCAGGAATATCTGAGCCTTCGACACCAGATGCCTGCAACACAAGGAACAGAGATCCAAATAGCAACACACATGCTCTGCCTTCTGACACACATCATGCTTCGTATCACCACGAGGTACAACAGACACAGTTTAGGGAGGGAGCAGTTACAAGATAGTTTTGCATTGCATTTAGCAGCTGGCATTACCCCCCAAAGTTAAAATTGAGCTTTTGTTGTTGGTTTTTGGTTTGGGGGTTGGCTTTTTTTTGAGCTAGGAAGGGCTGGGACTGAAGTTTTGCCAACACCTGCTCTGAGCAGGGCTCCATGCACTAACCAGGGAGAAACAACAACTTATTCACAGAAAGGGTCAAAAGTAACATAATGTACTGCTTCACTACCAATAAAACGGTCACACCCTTGCTCTGTCACTACAATTATCTACGCACTTCACCATCTCTGAAGATTTTACCTGCTGTTATCTCTCCTCTTCTAGCCTATCTTCTCTGCTTGCTCATCCCCTCTTCATTTCTTTCTCCAAGACCCTCCTTTTCCCTTTTCCCCTTCTCCTCCTTCAAGGAGTCAGGGGCATTTCTCAGCCCACTTACCTGCCCTGAAGTATTTCTGTCATTTCTGGACCTGTGCACCTTCCAGGCCCAGCAAATACCCTTCAGTAACGTTTTGGCATATTTACTAGCCAGGATAAGGGAATGTCTATCAGTACATCATCTGACACAGTTTTTTTTTTTTAACCCAGATCCTGCTCAGAGGACAAGATGGGAACTTGCATTGCCTACTGTTAGACAAACCAGAAGGAAGCTTTGGGAAAGGAAGATTTAGAGTGCATACATTAGATGCCTACAGCAGACACCACAGGCATCTATATGCAATGCTTTATCTTTGCAAGTGACAGCTCGTTCAATTAGGGAACAGGAATAAATACCAGTTTGAAAGTGACGGATCTGTTTGCTTGGGGCTCTTCCACAATTTTCTGCAAATTAGCTGCAACTGAAATCACACACACACACACAACAAGAGAAATGGGCAAATATTAGGTCAAGCTAGAGAAAAACATCCCAAACTCATAAGGCCTCTTTATATTACTCAGAACAGTTCAAAAGGACACAAAAAGTTTAGGCCTCCGTTAGGCTCAGTCTATTTAAATCTAAAGCTTTAAACTGTGAAAATGCTGTCATTTGTCATAACGCTTCCTTTTCAAAGGTAGTTTTTTCCCTCAAAGTGTTGGAATTAGTAGTAACAAACTACCCAAATGCAACTGAAAATCCAGTTTTACTTTTGCACTGGCAGCCTTTCCAAAGGTTGCAGGAACAGTTCTGCTTGCTGTAGTTGAAATACACAGGTACTGCAGTTTAAAGTCTCACCTGCTGCATAAAGGGAGCACCTTTATTTAGGAAACTTATTGCAGGTAGCTACTCACATGCACTTGAAGTGCAGCAACATATGCTGCTGCCTTAGCCCAACCACATCACATGCAACAGCACTTCATCCTTCCTACCACAGCCTGCCATAAAACAAACAAGCCTGGCTGATTCCAGTCTCGTGCAGAGCCTGTCAGCAGCACAGGCTCATGCAGCAATCTGGCAGTGCCTATGTCAGATGAGATTGATTTAGTTAATGCATTGATTAGGTTTCATTTTGCATTACAAGGAACATTTTCTTCATAGTCTTTCTTGTGGACTGAAGGTTGCCTACATGTGCTTACACAGAACTGCCACAAGAATTAACAGTAATTTTGTAGAGCCGTTGAGGGTAGAGGACCAAGGCCATGGAGAACTCTCCTAGCACCCAACTCAGGTCATTATAAAGATGTAGAAATGACTGAATTGGTTAGAGCAGAAGGAACAATTGGTAATTACCTATTACCAGATCTCTGCCATCAACAAGCCCTGCTGAAATTAGTTCTTGAGACACACCATCAGCAGTATCTGTTGGGGAGAAACACAAGAACCGGTTACAGTGCAACAGAAGTTGTCCAGCTGATGTAGGTATCACACAGGAATCTAAAAAACTTGTACAAACCAAACAGCAAAAACGTTGTTTGTACAAGACAGAGTATATGCCAGCTGATGACCTCCCTTTCAAGTTTAATTTTTCTAATGATGACCAGAAAGAGTTGTCTGTGCTGAAGTCACACGACAGTACAGTTTCAGGCTTGCTTCTTTTCCCCTCCCCTTCTTAGGGCAAATCCTGAGGCTGCTCTATATTTTGCATTGGAAGAGTCCTTGGCCTTCTCAAAGACCCGAGGTGCCTATACTCCCTTTAAAGTCAGTAAAGAAGCAAGTCCACTCAGCCAACTCGGGGCCCACCTTAAATACACCCAACTGAAGGTTCGTATCCTTCCATGTGTAGTGAGGCAGCCTAACGGACAACTTGTTGCAAGCCAGACATTTAACTTCAGCAAGTTCTAAGCTTGTGTGTCTACTCCAAAATAAAAGGGAGTTGTTTGTGTTCATTATGTCATGTCAGTTCACTGACTTGGTGGGGAGACGGATCTTCCATGTGGAAAGGCCAAGCCCAGCAAACTGCAGCATCTGCACTGATATGTTCCTCGGTCAATTCTTCCTCTAGCTATTCATTTTCAAGATGGGATAAAAAGCAACAGAAGGGAAGGGGAACACCACACACATCTCTATGTCAACCAGCCTACTTCTTACAGCACTGCAGTAAGACAGTTCTGAGCTATGCTGTCAAACTTCAAAATAAAGTACATTGAATGGCTGTACCTCAGTCCTATCTGTGACAATTTTACATGAGAGATCTCTCTTGGCAACAGTGTTCCAAGGACTTGCTAACAGCCCAATCATAAGGCATACCTTTTGGCATCCCTTCAGGAAGGCACTATGGACAGCCACTCATATGGAGTGCCCATACACACGACTGAACACCATCAAACATAAAAGATCCCTCTCACCAAAACCACCCCTACACCCTGAAATGTAACACCAGCTCACCTCTCCCTGGGGTAAATTCAAATCGGATATCATTGAGTTCTTTTTTCGAATTCCTGGGAAAAGAAGAAAGTTTTATACACAAGAGAACATTTCATTGCCCTAAGCAGTGCCCAGAAGAACGTGCTATTACTGAAGAATCACTCTGTGGGAAGAACTGAGTTCACTAGGCTCTTCCCCTTGGAATGGCAAAAACTGTCCACTTGGCTGTGCACCTGGAAGCCAGGCTCTCAGCACTGCCCCTGCCCACCTCACAGAACATGAGTGGGCTGAAGTTCACCATACATGAGGGCCGATTCTCTGGTGTAAGGCCACATTGTTTCACTGTTGGCAACTCATAGCTATCAGCAGCTTCATCCCTGGAGCACATCATTCAGAGGAATTCACTCTCATTCTGCAGATGCAAACATTATACACCTGTCCAGGAACAACTGAGATGATGCTCAGAATCACCAACCCAGTGCCTATCAACAACCAAGACGCCCAAGGAGGTGGGAGGCAGATTCCTTAAACGAGAAATGTCAACATGTATAATGATGGTAGAGTGCACTTTTTCTGCCTTTTCCAGAGACATGGACCAGAACCCGTGTCTTGAATTGGATAACAGCTCTTCAATCTCACAACTCGCTGATTAAAGTCGTGCCTTAGTGGCCAGATGATCCAACACATCACCAGGATCCCTGATCCTCTTTTAGGGAACCCAGCTAAATTCTTCCTTTCCAGACCATCAGAGTTTAGGGAGATACAAACAATTATCAAAGCCTTTTCTAAACTGCAGTTCTTGCCAAACTGAAGAACCACATGAGATGAAAACTGCTTTCCTCAGTCCCAGTTTCAGGAGGGTGAATGGAATTCAATCTAACAAACAATACATGGCCACCACCTTTATAATTAAAAGAGAAAATGGCAAGACGCATTACAGAGTTCTTCCAATGTCTCTCTCTACAAAGGCTCAGTTTGACAGAACAGGTCAGTTGTGTGTCCTTACCTTAACCTTAGTACAAGGCTGATGGGGACTTTCGTTTCTTCCTGTACTGGAGCTGCAGCGGGGGCAGGTGGGGCCTGCAATAGGATTGTGTTATTTTAAAACAGACTCATTCCTTTCTCTAGTACTAAAACTAGAGATAACCTCAACTATAAATACAACTACAAGTTTAAAGCATGATTGGAGCCAATACAATGAAAATCAAGACAGAATTAAAACTCCATGGGACAACTCCATGCTTAAATAGAAATTCAGGAGATTCTCTGCAATTGTCTTTAAAAGAGGAAATACTACTCAACTCTGAGAAACATCAGATTAGCAGGAAACTTCTGAAAAGATGCTAAGTGTAAAGAGAGTACTTGCTTTGCCTCAAAAACTAAGGCTTTCAGGCACTCTTCCTCATCATGAAGTGCCACTCATTGGGCACTCCAAGATCTCCTGTGTTTTAATCCCTGCCCCAAACATCTGATTTAAAAATCTGATATAATTGTGAAGAGCACACAGGAAAAAAAATTGGTAGATTAGCATATTCTCCCAATTATTTTTTTAGTGAAATTGAAGACTTTAGGAGCATCTAGCAGTGACTTTATAGCTACCTATTTTCACTTCTAAATTAGTTCTGAGTAATTACTGGTCCCTGCAGTCAAAGCATTTTATACTGCTCAGCATCAGATTTCCAGTAGGAAAGATCCACCTTCGTAACACTTGTGATATTCCCAGTAAAGGACTAATTATTAATCAAACTTCACAAAAAAAAAAATATCACTCTAAGTGAAAAAAGTCAATTACTCTTCCATTGTGCAAATCATTTGTGCTGCACATGCTGAGCCAGGGACTTTAAATCTGCAGTCATGAGACAGACAATGTCTAGCTGATAGTTTAAGTCCAGAAATTTGACTAAGTTCTTTTTTCATCTGAATTGTTTGTGTTTTCATGACAGAAAGTGATCACCCTTTGTTTTAGTATTTTTCTCCATCTGTTGGTGGTCTTCTCCCACCAATGCAGCACAGGGCTACTGACCACAGTCTTGGATTTGTTGAAGCTGAAAGTTTTACCAGTGAAAAACAAATGAAAGCCCATAAAAAACACAGAGATCTGCAAAGAGGTGGACAGCAAGCTACAAGAACTGTAGGAAAAGCTGTAAGGAAAAACATGCTGACACAAAGAGCTATAAGGAAGAACACCCTCACACAGAGGTTTGAAGTTCACCTAAGGACAAGCTACCAACAAATAAGCTATTGGGCACCAGTGGCAGGAGCAGGGTACTCCACTAGTGCAAATCAAAGCACTTTCATTGAGTCCAACATGGCTACATCATTTCACTGAACTGATGAGTCCTGCCCTTCACTGCTGCTGGCATTTCAACTGCTGCATAAAATTCAGGGATTAAACACCGGCCTTTTTTCAAGAGATTTGAAAGGTTTTGATTTAAGCATTAAAGCTACTTCTAACGAAGCCAGGAATGTGACAGACCTCACCTCCACTGTTTTTGGTTAATGACTAATGCACCACCCTTAATGGTTTTGTAAACAGGAACACGAGCTGACTGCAGTGAAGTGATATACACATCTTTTCACTTGCTCTAAAACAAAAATAATGAAATGTTTCTAGGAAGGAGCAAGTCTAAGTTATTTTTCTGACCAACACTGCCAAGTTTCTTCCCTCTGGGTCTGCCAACGGGTGATGCTACCTTAGGCCCATCCAACAGAGACAGCCTCTGCCCAGCAACAAATATGAACATTAGTGTCTTTATAAAGAGGTGCCATCACTCTGAAGTCTGGCAAACTCTGCAGCAATTTACTCCAGCAAACCACAAGACATGTTCCAACTATCTCAGTAATTATTTGATTTGGCCATTTTTCTCTGTTTAACACAAGTTAGAGCTCTTTCCCAGTTTTGGCATGTCTGCCTATCTGAACTATAGCTTAGACTTCAGAGTGATGCAGCTAGAAAATAAACACGGGCTTGTCAAGCTTCTAACATTCCCTGTGCTTCCCCTTGGAAGGCTCATTCTCCACTCTCTGCTTCAAATAGATGTGTTTGAAAGTTGATTCAGTTTCCCAAAGGTGGGGTTTCTCTGCTGTTTTTGACTACTACAAAGAGTTACAACCCAGGCCTCCTGTCTCCTCTTTTGAAGCCTGAGGAATCTACATGTTCTAGTTTCTTCCTTTCATTTTCTCCCCACTCCTATCCCATAGACTGCAGAGATGCTGAGGCAACCACAATCAGAACATGTTTGTGCTGCACCTTAAACACACAGCACCTCCTTAAATACCAGGAATAAGCAGATGCCACTGAACTCACTCTCCCTTCTTACCTTTAACCTTACCTCAAGGCAAACATTACACTCCCATAACAGCATAAAAAGCATAAATCACTGCTCACCCACAGAATAAGAAAACTACTAAGCTCACATTGGCTGTCTTCTTTTTGCAAACTAGCAGACCAGCTACCACTTCTATGTAAACTGCAGCATTAATGCCACTCCAGACAAGCAACTTTTATGGCTTCAGTTCACTTAACCATTACTTGAATGGAATGGTGAAGTGCAAAGCTGAAAGGTGGTGCAAACAGTTTCTGAACTTACCTGAGCTGCTGCTGCTGCTGGGGCTGCTGGAGGAGCCTGACTAGGTGGAGGTACAGCAGCTTGAGGTTGTGCAGGTGCTTGCCCTGTAGCCTGAGGTAGTTGAGTAGGTGCCTGTGCTGGAGCACTGAGTGAAGGACCTGGAGGCTCAGTTGATGGGAATAGCTGCAGGTAAAAAGGTGTCTGAATAAGAAAAAGAACTCAGAATTTGGATTCAAGCACTTACTTCCCACAAAGTAACGGTTAACCACATATATCACTTAGAGAAGTTCAATGCCAAAGGCATTCCCAGGCCTCAAGGACATTAACACTGATCACAAGTTGGTGTGCAAGAGGTTTAATGTTTTCTTTAGGTCCAGGAAATCTTCTGCCCTATCCTTTTCAGTCTCACTCAGCAGGATAAGAAACCAGGATAGCAGCCTGATTGTGGATCCTGGACAAAAACTAACACAATGTTGTTAGCAAGACTGGATGCACGCAGACCACATCCTAACTTGGAAGGGGGAAAATTACTGGATAGAGTGCTCTTCCTCAGAATCCTCGGCCTACTTCTATTTCCTGGCAGCCATACAGTCAGAGTAGAGCAACTCTGCTTTGGCTTCTAGTTACCTTCAGAGAATACAGCTGAGTAAATCACTTCAGCATCTATCAATAATTTATCTGTCTGTAAAACAAGTGTCAGAGTTGGAGTGCATTTATAGACAGGACCAGTTCTTCAAAGCATACAAAACAAGACTGTTAGGACTGCCCTTACTAAAGGTAGTCCCTTACAAAAAAAAAAAAAAGGGGAGAGGAGAGCTAAAGAAGTTTAAATTTGCTATTTATTTATTTAACTCCAGTTATTCAAAACAGTGTAATTGGCTTGGGCATAATAGCCAAAGAACTGTAAGCTTGATGGTACTTCTTCAGTACACCCTCCAACTTACTCCACTCAATTGTGGGCAACATAATTCACCCTGGATGCTTAAAGCCTGGACAATAGGCCTTCAAACCACAATCTGTCTTAAGGGAAGTATCACAATGGAGAAATTAATCCCAGATGGATTATGGTTTCATCTTTTTATTTCAATTCAGAGTTGGCTTAAAATTACAGTACAAGAACAGTAGTCTTAAGATCTCCCCTTATCATCCTTGGAAACAGGTGAAAGTAGAGCAGGGCAGCCTAACTCAAGACTAATTGGTAGGACAAAATCTCTTCACACAGGTAGGGAAAGTAAAGACACAGCACACGCTCTAGAAGATAAACAGTCTCAATCACTGCAAGATAAGATATACTAATATTTCTAATGTATGAAACACAGAATGGAGCTGAAGGCAGATTACAAGTTGCAACTATGTTTTGTTTGCAATCAAATACTAGTAGAGATTTATTTCACAGTTTTGAGCACAGGTTCTGATCCATTGAATTAGACCATGCTCAACAGACATTTTAAGGATTTTTAAAGACATCAGAAGATTTGTTCTGTTGG
This sequence comes from Penelope pileata, assembly GCA_013396635.1. Classification (NCBI taxonomy): domain Eukaryota; kingdom Metazoa; phylum Chordata; class Aves; order Galliformes; family Cracidae; genus Penelope; species Penelope pileata. The sequence continues at coordinate 70,334 of WBMW01003850.1, forward strand.
GATTCTTCTTGTAAACAAAACATCACCTTACAAACAGATTTATGCCACAGCAAGTAAAGCTGAAAAGATGTACACAGAACTCTTGTGAGGAACAGGACCTCTTGGTGGTAAACAGCCAGAGATCAATTTTCTGTGAAGGTTTTCAAGCACAGCTCAGCTAAGCTAGATATTAGCTTCTAGCTCACTCAACATCGTTTTCAAAGCTAATCAAAACATATTCCTTGTAACAGAAATAACAAGAAGTTACCATTTTGGGAAGGCATCAGCATTTAATATTTACCTCTGAATTTTGTACAGGTTCTTTCACTCTGGGAGACTGAAAAAAAAACCAAGAAAAAGTTGTCATTGCCTTGACAGAAGTGAAATTTATTGACTAGAAGGACTTGGCAGAGTCATACTGACCATACAAGACCTACAAAGATATATAATAAAATGGAAGACAACTTGTTGGCAATTTAATCATATTACAGTATTCAGAAACCCACAGTCATGCTTCAGGGATTGCAGTTGGCATACAGTGTTACACAATACACAAGCTGCTATAAATGTTAATCAATAGCAAAATCAAGTATTTAAGATCACCCAGATTGCATCAAATTGCTTGTGCAAAATCCGTCCTAGGCTACCCAAATCTTGCAGAAAAAGATAAGCAAGAGATCTGTTTTGTAAAATTCCATTAGAAAACACATCCTCCTCATATATTTAAGAATCCAGTTTGCAAGCCAGCTTACTTTAATCATACAAAATCTTGAAAAAAAAAATCAACCTTATATATGCTCTGTTACAGAAAGAAATCTTGTCTGCTCCTTCGTGCCCTTGGACTTTGCATCATGCCACACTCTCCATGAGAGAGAGAGAGCAGAAAACTGATAGCTGTACATAAGTTCAGCAGTGGAACAGGAAGGAAAGTACAGTCAAAGCAACGTGGTTAACATCTGCTTATCAGTAAACACAGACAACAAGCATCAATTATTTCACATGAACAGAAAGGAATCTGCCAAGTATTCCTGAAAAGCCCTGCAATTAAGATAGCCTGCAGCTTTGGCTTCTAACAGGCCCAATTGCTGAATGGAGACAGGACAGGTGGGATGGCCAGGTCCATGCTGGAATGAACAAAATAGATGTTGTTCTACACCTAGTGCCTAAAAGACAGGCTGCAATCAGGACAGCACGAGTTTGACAGAACAAAAGTCTCATCATGCCACTATCTTATCTAGAGGCAATTTATGCACTAACCAAAGCCACTAACCTAACCAATGCAGGTCAGGACAATTTGTGATGTATGACCCAGAGGCATCTCATTAGAGAAAAAGAAAAGGTCTCAGAATAATTCTTAGAACAGCAATTTGCAAAAAGCCATCTGGACAGGAGGAGAAGGAACAGCTCCTTCACAGTGACTAACTGCAGGCGGCGTCAGGAATAAAGCCATGCAGCTGGAAAGGTAAATGCTGAATGCCAACCTGGAAGGGCAAAGGCTGTAATCCATCTCAATATGTTAAGCCTTCACTTGACAGTGACCAGGTAAGGATGAAAAACGTGGTGTTGCTTCCAGAGATAAACAGCAATGCTCCACAACTGCAGGCCACAGCTTTTGTGCTGTTCTGACAGGCAGAAAGTTCATATCCAAAAGTACCCGGACGCCTCAAGGAATAACTCAAGCAGAGCTTGTCTGAAAGATCACAGTGTGCTAGACACTGCACAGACAGCATGGGGACACGGGCCCTGCCCACAGCTAGCTAACCCAGATAAATGGCAAGCAGAGGTAAACTAAGGGAAAACACGAATGGGCAGAATGGAAATCAGAGAGACATTAGAATACGTTTACTTCAGGCACAAATCAGATGATTTGGGGGACGTGCTTAAACACATTAATTGAATTTTGCTTGTGTAACTGGAGAAGTGAGCAAAATGTGAAGTGTGACCACGCTGCCTGCCATTGTACACACTGAGTAAGGGAAGGTGAGTGATTTAAAAACCCACATAGTACAATTGTTTTTGTTTGAATTCAGGGTTTAAATGCAGAGAGCAATGAAGTTCTGAAAATATTTATATCCAGAGTATAAAGCTGGACCAGCAAGTCAGCATATTCAATCAATTAGGCATAAAATTGTTTATTTATTAATATGTCTGCTTTCAGGTACAGTCCTGGCAACAGATTTGTTAATTTAATACATACAAATATGTATTTTATCTTATTTTTGCTGTACAGTCAAAACCAGCAAAAAAGAAAAAAAACAAGCTACTTATGTAAAGCTGTTATGCAGGATAGTACTGAAATATTTCAGTAAATGAAGTTGATCAACAAGCCATCCTTTAAGGCTGACAGCAGTAAAATGCAGGTGTAGCTGGAATAAAAGGTGAAATCTAGCTAAAGTAAGGCATTCTATTCAACAATTTAATTAAAATTGCAAAGGCAGGAATTCATGTGGTGTTTGAAACGTGGTCAAAACACTGGATTAGCACCAGTCCTCCCTAACACCACTGTATTCACAGCAAACACTGGCAATTTAGATCAAAGCTAAGACTGCTCAGAAAGGTATCAAATGCAAGAGGTGCACAGGCAGCCCTACTCTCTTCCCTCCACACTGCACAGAGGAAAGACACCCAGAGTAGGATTCAAGTACCTAAGCAGGCAAGCAGTGCTGTCTAAGATGCCATGGTGCCCTTCCTGACCTCCAGACTGGTACTGGTCTCCCAGAGATCTGGGTTAGATCTGCACGAGGTGCCCCCAGAATGGCAATATACACCTACATTTAGGCAACTGAATTGAGACCTACTGCTCCAACAATCACCTTCTGTTAAAGAGCTAAAGATCTCTTGAATGGGAGGCCTAAAAACAAAGGCCAAGAATGGCACAAATTAGAGAGATGAGAACAGGCAGCAGCACAAGGAAATATGCCAAAGCTCCAAGAAAAAAAAAAAAAAAAGCTTGAAAAAGGAGCTTGTAAACATGTGTTTGTTCTGTGTAAGAGGAATGAAACAACTAAGCACTGTTCAAAACACAGTAAGCAGTGTTAATTTGTAGGATTCTGAGCTTAGAGACAAGATAGAACAAGATCTAATTAATATGAAATAGTCAGGGTCTTTTACAGTATTTCATCCTATAAATTGATCATATTTTAGCCTGCAAGAAACATTTAGAAAATCTGAACTTATAAACAATGAAGTGTTTCAGCAGTATCCAGCTGCTACCAAGAGATCCCCCATAACTGTATACAGAGGTGGACATAGCAAGCTCCAAAAGTCACAACAGCTGTTGCCACAAATTGTAATATGGAATTACTATCTTAACAGCTATCTGAAAAACCTACGCATTTCAAAAGATGTAAGAGGCACAAAACCTTGCTTTTAATATTTAAGTCTCTATACAGATCACCAGTAGAAGGAAAAGTGAAAGTTGTAAAGGATAAATGCTTCAAACAAAATACTTTCTTTTCTCCATATTGAAAAGCTTTCTCTAAATATCCTTAATTATCTCATGAACTCAATTCCAGAACAATTAAAATGCAAAGCCCACTTCAAACTTGCCACTGCACTGTAAAGGAGATAGTGAACACAAGCAAGCCATCACAGTCAAAATTCTGCACTGCTGACTACAGGGAGAAAGACAATCTAGAAATTTATTGGAATCTTTAAGTATTCAATCCAAGTAGTCAATCTGGAAAGGTATTGTAATCCTGAATTCAACCACTGTGCATTCCTTTTTTGTATTCCTAGGGGTTAAGCTGTGTGTGTTGTCTGGTGGGAAGGGGTATGTATTTTTTGGAGGATTTTCAAGTGCTTGACCAATCCCTTCTTGCAACTTCAAGGATGCCATAGGATTTTCTGTGAGGGACTAATAGTTCTCAGGGTAACTGACAGTAAAGCACTAGGCTCTGTTTCATTTATCAGCCAGAAGCACAGGCCATATTGATTTCAGTTCCATCCTGGAGAGGGCAGTAGGACAAAACCTCTCCTAACACTTCCAGGAGAAAGCATCTCAAATAGTCAGCTCCCTTAAAAACAAAGGGAATATCCTAGCTCAAGTGAATTAGTATGCTGAGCTGGGAGCAGGCTGTCTGAATTCGTACTCTCAATTATGCTCAACGTCCCTGAATCAGACCAGCTGTGCTCCAGGATGACTATAGAAAAGAGATCAATAAGAACTTCAGTTTTCAGACTGCTTTCTCAGGTTTGGCTGCAAACTCGAGGGAAGGGAAAACAACTTATTGTGCATCACGCTTAAAACAAGGCTGCACGCTTGCCAGGGATGTTTAGACATACTGCAGTTAGAAAACAAAAGAGTTATCAGAGCCTGAAGACCCACCCTGAGCTGTGAAATTGCTGCTCTGCCTTCCTCGCTTTCTTCATCTAGTTCGTCATCGCTCCATTCCCAGCCACCATCTTCAGTCTTATGAAGACGTCCACTGGAACCTGGGACTCTCCTTACCTACTCAGCACAAAGACAAGAGAACTGACAGGTCAAGAAGACAGTTTCTAGAGTTGTTTTTATTTATTTAAGGTGAAATACATAAGAGAATCTTCAAACTGGTGTATTCAGGTGTTTTATTAAAAACATCTAGCTATATCTAAAATATAGTGTACTAAAGTAATTCTCATTAAAAACATGAAAACAAGTATAAGAAGTGGTAAAACTGTAACAAGAGCCCAGGAGCTTTTCAGTACCTTTTTGGATCTTTCAGTAATTGTTGGTGCTCTCTGCAACATCTTCTCTTGCAAAAACTCTTTGTTCTGCAAGAGAAAAAAAAACACCAAACATTTAAATTGCTGAAAATACCCTTTGATTCCTCAGTGCCTCTGATAATGAAGCTGTTTAACAAACTGTTCTGAGCAGAAAGCATCTCATATGCTTCACCCTCTTTTCCTCTCAAAAATAACTCAACTCTAAAAACAATTTTACTGCTGTATTCTTCTGGACTGCAGTATATGATGTTTCATCCTAAATACCCTTTAAGTCATAGTTGCACTTTCCTTACACCCAACGATAAGAATTTGACAACTGAGGGGTTGAATAATGTCTGTCTGATTTACTGGAGAACACAGTTATTACAACACAGCACCTGATAACTTGCTGAGACATTTTATGTCCTCTTTGCAGATACAGCAGCACCTGGATCCAGCCACTTTGCTGTTTCTTGCCCCTGAATTTATGCCTGCCCTACTGTCAAAGGCAAGTCTCAGATGTTGGACGGGCCAGGACACGGGAACCCTACAGGCAGCAGTATGCAGGCATTGGGCAGCAGGAGTTAGAGTAGCTGCAAAAATGTACAGCACGTGTGATGCTTAGAGAGGACACACGAAGCAATCATAACAGGTTAATTATTGGGAAACTGCTGTGATGATTTACCATATTAAATTGCCTTAAGCCATACATTGACCCATTTTGATACATGGTTCTCAATGGTATCAAAACATTTTTATATAATATAAACTGCCTTTGTATTTGGTTCAGTGTAAGTGTGTAGAAGTCAGACTCTCCCATCCTCAAGTTACAGCTGTCAGTTTGGCAGAAGCAAATTTTGGAAAGTAATTTAACATCCAATGTTAACTGGCATGCATTTTCACTCTGGGTTCAAGTATTGCCTTCCTTTACAGTAATATTAGTTTTCTATCCCCACACATGCTAATATGTTACTCTGCAGCAGTTTAATGAAAGCATGAAGGAGATTTTATACACAAAGTATAACATGAACTAAAACTCGCACCAGCCAAACGCAGAAAGGTCAGCAATGTGTAAACCATCTCCTTGTCACTTTGGACACCAAGCACGCACTCAGCAAACAGATGCAAACAAATCAGTAGCCTAAAATCCCATTATGGGAAACAAAAGCCCAGTTAATGCTGTCAAGAGCATTAAACTTGCCTGAAAGCACCATCTCACATTTCATAAGCTGCATCACCCTCTAGACTTCTTCAGTTGCGTCTACTGAATTTCTGTTAGCTTTGAAAGGACATCCAGCTCCTCTACATACACCAAGATGTGGCCACTCATCTAAATCCAACAGCTGAGAACTACTGTCATTAATTGCTGACACTCCTATGCTATATCAGGCATCAGCTATCTTTTTTGGCAATTTATTAGTGGTTTTCTGCTATAAAAAACACTGCTTTGATGACAAACCCCACAGAAAAAAAGTAAGCAAACAAAACACCTCCTCGTTCCCATGGAAATATAATTTCTCTTATTATTTTTGTGTCCCCCAACAAGACTTCACAGATTACACAGGCACTGAGTAAATAATCTCTCCTGCAGTTTGCTTTATGGCTACAAATGGGAATTTCCTACTATTTTATATCATAGGATTTTCACTTTCCATACACAGGGTGAGACAGCATCAGTAACCCTCCACACAGTGGGCCTTATTCACTGTTTTGCATACAGACTTCTGCATACAGATTATAGAGTTTACTATAAGCTACATTTACTGCCAGGCACCTTTATAGCTAAACACACAGCCAGAATGGCACCATTACAAGGGAAGAAAAAACCTCAAACCCACTGAAAGATATTTAAACGCTCCAGAATTTCCAAATAATTTCTCCTAATAGTGGCATACACGAGGAGGTACAGAAGAGAGGTTTCATTCTGTCCATTGACAATGACCCATTCAACTCATTCAGCTATGCTGGCCCTATGTGAAACAGCTCACATTCATGCCAAGAAAGCTTTCACCATTCCTATCATACTTCTGACCAGTCCTCTCCACAGGCTCTGCATAGATCACTTTCAGAAGTGTTTTCTTACCTTTGCTTTCGTGAAAAATTTGTGTCGTAAGAGTTCTGCTGCTGTTGGTCTGTCAATAAAAACAGAGAAAAAAACATTATAAATGCTCCCTTTCAATGTAACAGTCTTACAGGTTGCTGCATCTCGTAAGGGCATCAGCTTCTCCTGCTCAATTGCCCTAGAAGTCAGTCAATGTATTCCAAGTGAATTTTACACCACCAGTCTTTTAAATGTCATTACATTCTGATCAAAGCCTATTGGGAGTTAACTCAGCAGAAAGCCTTGTTCCCATTTTTCATTGTTCCCATTGCTGAACTTGAATCTCCGAGCCTGGCTGACAGAATCACAGAAGCAATTTGCTGAGATTTGAGACAAAGGATCATCACCTACAGCAGGAGTGCAGTACTTGCCATGTGCAAGTGACAGGCCTATTTCAGAGCTACTTCATTATATACGTGTGATTGGCTCTACTAAATGCAAGCAGGAAAAGGAACCTTTGTCCAACAGCAAGTCCAAATTATTTTTCCCTTTAAGTCAGACTTTAGAGCAAACACTGAAAAGCGAAAGACTGACCATCCCCCTTGGTCAGTTTGGGAGTTGTCTAGAAACTCAGACCTACAAGAGAAAAACACCAGCTCACAACACTTACCCCATTGCAAACTGCTTACATAGTGTGATTTGTGACTTTCAAAGGACATGCACCACAGGGCTTCCTTCAGACCATGCTGAAGAAGTCACTCATCTTACAGCAGGAAAGCCCTTGCTATAAGTGAGCAAAAATAATTTAAAAGCAATTCACTAAATTCCCTTTAACAACCTGTACACCTGCAGAAACATATCTGATCCTGCACGTTGCTCTTTATGGGCAGACCTCTTGCTCCCATAGCGAGGATGATTACAGTAGCTGTTAGTGGTGCTTGAGAAGAGAGATGGGGCATGCCACAATTAAAAGTAATTACGTTTAATTCTAATCACGTTCTAACCCGCAGGGATAGGGCATGCTTTAAAAATGAGAAAGAAAAATATCAAGCTGGGGAAAAACCTGCTATCAACGTTTATCAAGCACTCCACTGGATTCATTAAGCATTTCAAATGTAAGCTTGTTAGAAGAGAGAGCCCATCTCGCGATGCGTGAGAAGCCTTTGTTCCAGGATCCGTCACAGGAGGGAACTGAAAAATGTCTTCATTATTGGTATTTTACGACAGGAACATTTCCTTTTCCAGAATTAGCTTGCTTATGGAGGAAAAAAGAAAATTAAGAGGTATAAACATAAAAAAAATTGACCTGTGGAAACGCTTATGTTTTCTTTGAGCTTTGCATTTTAAGGATTTATATTTTCAACACAGGACGAACGCTCCTTTAACCAGCTTCATGGAGACTGGCATATGCCATGACAGCTCCACAGAAAGACATCTGAGCTCTCCCTCGTGATGGGCTCTGGGTTTTAAGCAGTGCCAGACCGCTAGGCTTTCACACAGCTCCTAACAATGCCATGACATAACGATAGGATGCTGTCCTGGGAACCAGCCACAACATATGCACCACATCCTCGAGGATATTGCTAACACCACTGAGCAGTCAGGCTGCTGTTACAAGAAAGACTGAGAGTGTTGTCAGGTAACTTAAGCAATCTGCATTGATGAAAACATGTTAGGTAAAATTTGCCAGTGTTTTTCCTGATTTTCCCCCCCAAAACAAACATGACTTGTAATTAATCAAGTCAAAACTACACCCAAAGCCATCTTTGCACTGGCAAATTTAAAAAGGTTTGTTTATGAAGCTTCTCAAGTAAGCACACGTTGCCCAACATGTAATTTCTGATTTATAAACAGAGCAGTTTTGAGCAGAAACAAAACATGAACTGCAGTCACCTGGTGGAGGTAGCAAAGGGAGCACGGTCCCATGCAGGCAGGGGACTGGGATGCACTCAGTAACCCAAATGAAGGACGTGTGCCCTGGCCAGGCACAATGCCAGACATTTATCCTTAAAATAAGGACAGCCAACACAATTTGCTGCCACACAGCAGGACTGCTGTGTTCACTGTCACTAAAAAGCTGGACAAGCAGAGTGTACCACTTCAAAAAATGGAGAGTTTTGGGTTTTTTTTTTTAAGTTTACTTTGATGTTAGCAGTTCTCACCTTTTTTCGGGGTCTTTTTGTAGGCACGATGAAATCATCTTCCTAAAAGATTTCCCATACTTCTTCAGCATCTCTTTATCTTGCACACCAGTTTCCAAAGACGGTGGATCATTTTGTAGTGTCAGCATTAAAACCTGGAAGAATTATGTCTATTGGCAATGAGATTTTTCTTGGCCTTTATATAGAGACAGAGCTTTGGAACATAGCATTTCAAAGAAGCATTTTCATCAAGTACCTGAGTTAACAAGGATTGATCATCACAGCAGCTCTCTGAGGGAAGCCGGAGCTCAGACCTATTTTTTTTTCTTAGTTTCAGCTGTGTCCTCTTATTCACCTGACAGCAAGAACTCACCTCACCACCTTTTCCTTAGGGCAACTACAGGGTCTCTCCTCTTCCCTCTGCTTCCTACAGTCACTGAAGTAAAGATTATTTTCAAGCCTTTGCACCTCTGCAAGTTTTGTCAGCTGAGGTCTTCACAACTCATACAACAGAACCTAGGGAGAGTTACCTCTACACCCTTTCCTGGGGAAGCCAGGCTAATTTATACCCAACAGTCCATGCCACTGCCTTCTACTGCATCTCCTGGCACACAGCGCAGTCTGCAGGCCAAGCACAAGGTGAGCTTTCAGGCCAGGCTGGTGTGATGAAAGGCATAAACACAGCAGAACATAGAATCATAGAATGGCCTGGGTTAGAAGCGATCTCAAAGAGCATCTAGTTCCAAACTCCTCTTCTACCAGCCTTCCTCATTTGAGATGAGCAGTTGAGCAAGACTTTGGCTTCAAAGCCTGTTTAGATTTCCCTGCAGGTATCTTGTATTCAGAAATAAAATTTGTGTTAAAGCATGTACAATTTCTATAAAAGCAGAAGGTGCTCACTTCCATGTACCACTGTGACAACAGCTGAAGACATTTCTCACACAAGTACCCATCAAGCCAAACTGATTATTTCTCTCACATCTCTCAGATATTCTGAAGGAAAGGAAGAAAATTACTAATTTCCATTTTCACTTGTCACCTGCATACAGATGAATATCTATTTTTAGAAAAGGAAGCAGCAAATAGCACATCTAAAAAGCTTTCAACAGCTACATTGCTTAGGGCAGCACAAGCCCATCAATCTAGCTGGAATTATACAGCCTGCAAAGATCTCCCTGCTTTTCCCCTCTCCTTGGAGGGTTACTTAATGCATGGGTCATTTTGCTGCGCAACAAAATTAATCTGCAGTGAAATACAATTACATTCATCATATGAAACAGAAGTCCTCCTGCATGTGGCATGACTGGAACCCATACCAACATAACTGGAGATTAAAAGCTACCTACCATATGCCAACACGCTACTAAATAGGTGATCTTTGTGTTCAAAGCTGCAACCCATGCACTGAAAACAGTAGATAGAAGTACTGCTTGCAGAAGCTACTGCAAAATGCCACTAATTATCAGAACACAAAGTATCAATGAAAACAGCTACAGTTAAATCAGCAAAACATTTCTTTGAACTTTTCACAGCTCTGCCACAGTCACTGATAGGGCATGAATTTGAATGGCATTTCTAAACCACCCAGCCATTCAAGGGTCTCTGCATAAAGTTGATGCAAATCTTGAAGTTAATACCGTTCAACAGGAGCTAAACCAGTGTCAAGTCTTGGCATTTAAAGCACTACACAGATGTTCCTGCCCTAATGAGTTAGGAGCTACTGGACTCCAAAAATGCTGTTGCAATTTAGAGGTGCAAGGGGATGCACAAGTCCTAGAGAGATGACGCACACTTTGCATAGTGCTCCAGCAATTCAAGGACTCAGAGAAGGAAAACTTACTACGTGATATGCCTAAAATTGAGGGAATTAGCACCCATACCCCAGGCAACTAGTCTAATCAAAATCTGTAGGGCTACTGTAACAGCTCTCCACTTCCTCCTGTTCAATTTGAGGCAGTATGCATCCCAGGGGTAGAAACAAAACAGCTTTCAAGAGGATGAGAAATGCAAAAAGGGCTCAAAGTTTTGTGACCAAAACAGAGTCCCATCAGATCTCAGAGGGATTAAGAAAGATCTCCAAGCTCAGAAGAGCAAGATGCTCCAAACCTCAACTAATGGGATCAACTGTGCTAACTTTGATACAAACTCTCTGAAAGAAAAGCATGTTAAAAGCAGCTCCTGGTTCAAGAGTCAGGAAACCGGAGAAAGTTATCCAAAACTCAGGCAATGCTAAATTCAAGATGTTCAAAGAGATTTTTGAAACGGCAGTGTTTACACAAGAAGGTTTCCTCCATTTCAATAAAATACTCATGTTGCTCATCCTTTCTCATTTCCTACTGACGTAGTACTTTCCAGAAATGCCTGACCCCATTCAGTAATTAGCAGTATTGTTTTTGTGTTAAACAACACAAGTTCTTTTGGGAAAACTAGTAAAAGTACTTCTGAGAGATTTCAAGAAGGATCATCAGTGCGAAAGGAACAGCTCCCTGTCCCAGCGTCAGTGGATGTCAGATAACATTTTCTGAATCATTATTTACAGCCTTAACATCTGCTCCCTACAGAGGCTCCAGGATTAAAACACACAGCACTTTCCTCAAGAATGGTGACCTGGGGGAGTCTCAGGACCTAAATAAGAACTGTGCACAGTTTTGGACAACGCTGAGTAAGTGGCTTATTTTTAAAAGGTGACTTCAAACAAATCTAAGAACATCGTGATCCACAAATGCAAATAGAGAGGACAAACTCTTCAACAAAACAGTCTGGTCAAATTCTCTACAACACCCCACAGAACATTCAGATCCTTTGTCCAGCACAAGTATCTGGAGACCTGCTCACCTTCATCGGTGGGTATTTATGGTAAGGAGCTGCCCCTGTAGCCAGTTCGATAGCAGTGATCCCAAAGCTCCAGATGTCTGCCTTGAAATCGTATCCTCTGACCTGAAAAATATTAGAGAATGTTAGCATCTGTGTCTCTTGCCATTCTACACTATAATCCCTTTCTTTAGAGTGTCATACATCCTTTCACCCTTTTCTTCCTTCCCCCTCATTTCTCATCAGGAGTTTGGAAACACTAACACTACAGTGCTGAACAGACAGAAAGAACAGCTTCTCCTTGCTCTCTGTCAAGTCCTGATACACCTCTTTGAAGGTATAAGAAGCCATAGCCTGATGGAAATGACAGTCCTGCAACCAGGGCTGCTGTATCACAGGCTTCTCCATGTGCAGAACATAGAGGGGCAATGGGTTAACTCAGGCTCTGACTTTTACCCAAAAACACAAAGTCATTAAACAGTATAATGAAGTTCTCATAGTGAATAGATGGACTGTGATCCCCTTGGGATATATGTCTCACTACACTTTTAAGTCAACCACTTAATCAATCTGACTACAAACATGCTCAACCCCAGGTTTTTGGTGCTGGGAAGTACACACCGATGCAGTGAAAACCCACTCATTCCTGCCTGCAGACTAATATTTCCCTCCACTAATTAATAGTAGCTTCTGTACTTGACATTAAACACAGGCTTGTTCAGGAAAATTTATTGCATTTACTTCCCCTCATGCACAGGAAAAAATATTTCATATGCCAAAGCAGTTACTTCCTCATTATCATTAGGTAATATTTTGGCACTTGCTTTCTCCATTGCAGGGGAGAGACATTATGTACTAACTTCAAGAAGAGCCACAAGATCCAAAGTGTTTTGGCTGCTTCGAATGGTTTGTATTTCTTCTTGCTAGACTATGGAAAAATGAATAATGAATCAGAGCAAAGCTAATAGGCTTATTGTATTCAGCTAAACTAACAAGCTTTGAAAGGACACCCATTGTGATGAAGCCAGAACTATTCCCCAAACTACCTTTAAGATCATCTGGAATTGTGAGAATAACAAAACAAAAAAAAAATCCCCTCTTTCACTATTTTTCATATGATATGATAACTGAATTACAGTTTATTAGTGCAACAGCAGGTTTTATCCTGTACTAATTCCTCCAACTCCGCAGGCATCGTTTTCATGAGCCTTAAAAGCTTGAAAGGCTTCCTGAGGTGAGAGCTGATGGAAGCCATTGTTATGAATGGCTTTCAAATAACTAAACTAAACAAGCACACAGATCTTACATAATTCAAGAACACAGCACAGGAGGAAATATGCTATAAGTTTTCTAAATTGTCATTTCCTCACATTATTTTTAGGTTTTGAGACTGACTCTGGCACATTTCTTGGCTCTATCTTCCACTTAATCTCACAGATTTACACACTGTACAACTCCCCATTTTAACTCATTAATATTTTTCACTATATCACATAATCCTACTTCCAGATGAAAGCTATGAAGTTCAAACTTGTCTATAGCCATTTGTCTTGAAATCTATTTAAGACATATTAGTTATCGCTCTGCCAGGAAGTTTATATCACCTATTTTTCCTCATCAGCTTTTTTTTTTTTTGGTCATAAATCCAATAAATGAATATATATTAAACGACAATGCCAGGCTATCATATTCACATGCTAAAGGACCTTAATGATGCTGAAGTAAAACAGATGGAATCAAAAAAATGCACAGATCACAGGCTCTCCCACAGCTTCCCCTTCTTTCTTCTGCCCTGTTGGATATAATGGCTCAGAGTGACACCTGCTGGAAGGCAGCAGCAGGATGTCAAAGGACACAAGGATTTCACATCAGCACCCAAAATGCCTCCTTTACCCTCTAGGACATGTAACAAGTTAGATGGGCACTCTTCACAGAAGCACTGGACTCCCTAAAAAGAAAAAAAAAAAAAA
>WBMW01003850.1:83980-111126 GCA_013396635.1 Penelope pileata
AAAAAAAAAAAAAACACTGCCTCCCTGGAAAAATCTGCCCTATGAAATATCCCCTTTCTCACCAGCAACTTGGTTTCCCCTTTCTGGCATGCTCCTTTGACACTTTTCCCCTTCCATTCTCCTGCCAGCTGCAGCCTAACCACAAGAAGCCTGGAGCAGAGCTGACACAAAAGATAAAAGCAGGGGCAACTCTCATCTGGTTTTGGAAATATTTCACGTGCTGTTTTCATTTACAGTTTTTTTTTTCCATTCTTAAAATCAATGCATCAAGAAAACCCAGAAGTATGTGACAGCAAACTGGTTCAAAAGCAAGTTCTCAAAGACTGCTCCTGCCTTAGGGAATGTCTTGCACCCTATGGTGTTGGGTTGAATGCACCAGCCCTGCAGAGCCACAACGGGGAGCCACTGAAAAGGCCAAGCAGCAGAGAAGTCTGTCAGAAAGTGTGCTTAAACTACTCCAAAATGACCTCAATTCCTCAGGAAGTTTTAGGTGTAGGAAAAAATGTATGAAAGAAGATCTACCATTGTTTTAGCTACATTTCATTTTACATACATGTGCAGGCGTTATTCAAATTCTCCTAAAATCTTTTACTACAAATAGTAAGGAAAGAAGTAACAAGCCAGGTTTACTTTAACAAAACAGTGTTGTTCCAAAATATTTTTGTTTCAAAGATTCCTGAAAGAAAAAAGGAAAAACACTGAGCCTGTTGTATTTCTGCTTGGTTCAAATGCCAAAAATGAAACCCAGCTCTCTATCATAAACTGCTTTTAAGACCATGAGGGATAGTTCTCAGAATGTTTATGGCACTGAGCATCCATGCCATAGACAGCACTGCAAAATGCTTTGCTGGGACTGTGGCATAACTTTGCTTGCCAATTTTGTTTGGAAATAGGCAGCAGAATTTTATATTCAAGACAACAAAGTCTTCAGGTGGCCTTCGTCAGTAACCAAGCAGTCAAAGCTTACCCCTGCAGTTTAGTCTAGAAGTGGAGGAAGACAAAAGGTGACATATCTCCAACCAGCAGGAAGTATGACATCTATGAGTTAGCCAAGAGAGCAGAAGAGGAAGGGGGAGAAGCAAGCAATTCTCGGTATTTACAGTCTGGACACTCACAAGCCAAGAGAAACTAAAAAGCTCAATAAAGTCAACTGTGCATTATTTTACTGTGATAACTCCCCATAGGGACGTGGTGCCATTAGCTACCTCGAAGAGCACGTTACCTAACTATATGTGCATATTTGACACGTGTGAAACTATTTATATTCTACCTCACATTCAGGCAAGAGGGAGGGACAGGTTAATCTTTGTTATGTAACAGCTAAGCTGCCTCATACTTACCTTGGGTACAGGCCTAGGGAGAAGCAACAGGGTAAGAAGCTACTGAACTATGAATATTCTACAGTAAAAGCCTGACAGCAACAGCCATATTTAAAACAATTCTGTGGTTTTAAGCCTTAGAGAATGCAAAATTGCCTTCTTAGGTTGACAAATATGGCTGTTCTTACAATAGGGAATTCCAGGTACAGATCAGCTAAGAGGATGCTAGGAAAAACAATTCACCTGTTCCATAACTTCTGGTGCCATCCAGCAAGGTGTGCCTACAAACGTTTTCCTGACTTTATTTCTGGTAATGTCACCACCAGTGGCCAAAAACGCGCTAACGCCAAAGTCTGAAAAAGAAAACAGAACAGATTGCAATAAGAACACATCCTGAGCACACTGAAGGGCTGTCCTGCCTTTCACCCCAGCCCCTTGTTAAGTAATAGAACATACAGCTACACGTGAACAGCTTCCTAATGAATGAAGAATGATCAACAGTTAGTGAAGAATGCTGGTTCGTGAATACTCTGTAGTCAGCCATTCAATTACTTCGGCGTTCAGCGCTGTCCGGCAGAGAGGAAAATTCCACTTTCCATTACAGCCCACTGGGCACATTAAAGCACACCCTGCTCTCCTGACAGCCCTGCTGCTGCACAACCCTGTCTTTGACAGTAAGTGCTTTACTTACATTTGGATACATAACAATAAAAAATAGCCAAGCTTCAATTAGCACCTTGCTAATATTTAAAGCAATAAAGATTCTTCTGAACAAAAAGAAGTCGAGTGTGTAAGGAGATAATAGCCGGAGGTATCAGCCCCTTCTTCTGGATGTTCTGCCATCAGAAAGTGCTTTGTTTGGTAACCTTCCATCACTGAGATGCTCAGAGCTTTGCTGGGAACTTGGGATGGGTTCTGACCATCCCAGAGGGTGCCTTGCAGACACCTACTCACACCCTGCAACAGCATTTCCACCACATGGAACATTTTTCATATGTTGAATGATACTCAGAGATGCACCCTGCATTCACTGGTAATTTATTTCCTTTATGTAAGTCATTGTTTTGCACAGGAACTATGCTATCCAAGACGACGGTGATGTTTACACAACAAAAACTGACATGGAAAACAAGATCTGTAGGCAGCAGCACTAGCATGCAACAGGAACAGGATGCAAGTTTGTTCAAGGAAAAGCATTACAGAAGATGTAGCAACCAAGCTATTCAAGAGACTTTTTTTTTAGAGAAAATAAATAACTCAGGTGACAAGGAAACTAAACCAAAAGCACGTATCTCCTTCCAATTCATTCTAAACAACATTGCTTATGTCTTGCAAAATTAGAGACCTGCAACTGGTCATTCTTCTCTATAATGTAAACTTATTCCTCAAAACAACAAAACCTCTATTTGTTGTTGTTTTGGTTTATTTATTTATTCAACAGTACAAGCAATCAAAATCTTCAATGCCATGCAGTGAGGCCCTTCTCATTAATCTCTCAGTATCAAGAAACATCACTGATGCTATCACTCAGTAACACTGAAAGCTTCCATCTTCCTTAGATTAGAGGCTTCCAAGAGCAAGAACTTCTTACTCACCAAAATACTGCACATTAGTAATTGAAGGTTTGCATTAAAGGCGGGTTTCACTGAAATTGCAAGGCTAAAATCCTGCCTCTGCACTATCAAATGCCTGCCATTAGACTCCAGCTTCTTCCAGATGTGCTGTTCTGTTGTCTTCCCTCTTCCTGGAGGCATCTCCATTGCTGCTAGCCTTGAAGTTTCAGTATGGCCTAGACTGGATAACTATTGCTGCCAGCACTGCAATCTATATTTTTCTGGAAACCCAGTAGATCTGCCTCCTGAAACAGGGCTTTTGCTTTGAGATCTTCCACGCATGCATCTCATCCTTATTTTTCTCAGAAACTGAAAGAGCTTCCAAAAAAGCTCGGAGTACAATTACTTGCACTTTACCCCTTATTACAGGGAGCTTTGCAAGACCTATTGTTCTAAACACAAGAGCAATTAGAAACTATGTGAAATAAGATAATACCAACAGAAACTTGTCCGAGTGCCATCAGCATGCTATTGTGATGTGCTGTATTTGAACTCGTGTATGTTATCTTACCTCAACTTTCCATGCAGTCATTTTGAGGGTAAAGGAAATGCCACTCAAAGTGAAAGCATTCCAGCAACAGAAACACAACGCTCTACGCAGTGTTCACAAACACGAGGTCGGGTTTATCAACTCCAGGCTGGATTTGTGCCCCTGTGTCTGTCATGTGAGGGCTGCAGAAAGCTTAAATGGAATTAAATTGTATTCCATTACACGGTTGATTTATTCAGTGTTTTCCCAATCAATTCCCCTCATTTCCAGAGGGATCAAACAGGCACAACAACCAGCCTGTGTTGCTCTGCTGTAAGGAATGACTTTGAAACAGTTTCTTCAAATGTCATCTCACTGACTTTATCCAAGTTCCAGCTATTAAGATAAGGTATTTCCTGAGAGCAAGCACATTCTGTAAAGCCATAAATTGAAGTCCTGACCACAAGTTCGGGTTCAGCCCTCCCTTCTGAGCTGCTGATATGATCTGTGTCCCCTCCTCTCTGCTTAAGCTCCCAAATTACTGACAACTGCCCCTGCTGAACTTCCCTCAGAAAGGCTAAAACAGAGCCAGAGCACTGCAAAAGCATTTAACCCTAGGGAGTGGAGCAAAGCCACACAATTCAAGAGCTGTGACAGCTCACAAGCATTCACTTCTCTGGCAGGTTGTATTTTACACTGCCTCACCACAGTGCTAACCAGGAAGGACAGCTGCTGGGAATCCAACCCTGGCCAGGTATTCTGAAGGAGCCCACAAACTGCAGATTTCCAGCAGTCTTCTAGCAGACAGCAGTCTCCAAAGATGTATGAATACAAGACAAGGGAAATTCTTTCCCCCCCCCCCCATCATTTTTCTGAAATGATGAAGAAAAGATTTGTCTGTGGGTTTGTTTCAGTAATGCGAATTGAAGAAAACTTTTAGAAAAAGAAAACGCTATCACCAGAATCTCATCTCAAAGGAAAACCAGAACAGAACTGAAGTGACAACTCTGCTGATGCAAGCTTTGCAGGAAATATGGTAAATTTTGCCTTTTGCAGTAGAAACTGCATGCATTCATAATGACATTGCCTGCAAAACACTCTGCAGAGGCAATTAAATGGCAGCATTTGAAAAAGCATGGCATAAGGCAACAATTCCCTACTACTACAGTACCCTCACTGTCAAGCTGGAAAGCTGTTCTGGTCACTTGACAAATGCAAAAGTTAAGAGGAAAAATCTTATTCTTCAGTGCTACAGAAGAGCAGACCCAGCCTCAGCAGGTCACCAAGGCTGAGTCAGGAAAACAGATTTCTTCAGTATCAAATTAGATTGTTTTATTCAAAGCTAGAAGTTAGTTATGAAAAATTATCTCTTCTTGGGCATCTTGTATTATAACATTTCCTTCATTCTAAGGCAACATACCTGCTGCTGCAGCTAGCTACCACTAGGGGAAAATGTGTACTGCTTAGGAGCCAAGAGCAAAGCCTACTGAGATCAGAAAGTTTGCTGGGCACACTGCAACAGCAATTCTCAACTTCTGTTGGGGTAGAGCAGCATGAACAACTCAGAGCTGTTTTCAAACTCTGATAGCCAAGATACTGTACCTCCTCAAGCATAAAAAGAATGCAGAAGATAGCATTAAACATGTATTTCACTGATCACCTTCCTTCTTGTTCAGTTGTTCACCAATAAACAGTTGCACTGAGTGTTTTTCTGCAAACCTCATGCTTTTAGAGCCATTGATGAACAAAGCCTGATGAGAGGAAGATGAAGGCAGTGGTAAAGTGGTTTTCTGCAGAGAACACAGCAGGGTGCTAAGACAGCAGAGAAAAGGAAGATCAGGGAAGAACAAGAATGAAAAGCTTCGTTCCTTTTAAAAACAACATGGTCCTACAGCGGTCAGGGATCTGCAAATATGCACTTGTTCTCTCAAATTCTCATTTGGAAAGGTAGAGCTGTACAGTCATATTTCTACTAAAGTTTCTCATCAATTAACACATGAAATGACAGCTGTGTTTTTACAGGCAGCACCACAGGTTCAGCCTTTTTGCAATAACATCAGGGCACATGACAGATTAATGAAATCCCTTTACTAAGGAAATGTAAAAACCACTTCTGAGCTGAAACTGAGCCCCAACTGCAACTTAATTAAGATATGCTAACACTGAGCAAAGAAACTTGAGGGTGACGAAGCACACACTGGGTGAAGACGTTGCTCTTGGAGAAGTTCACAAGTTGCATTATTTGGTTGTTAAAAACCACATCTCTTCAGGAAATCCTACAAGCAACATGAAGAGCAGGTTAACATCAAGCTGATGCACGGCAGGCACAGAATCCCAAGGAAAATCCGTTTTTCATTGGGAGAAGAGGCTCAGAGGTGAGTGTTTGAGCCAGCCCGGCAATCAGCACTCCTCTCCCGAAGTTAGATTTGGGCCTTGCCCCCTGCTCAAGCAATTTCATCACCCCAAGCTGCAATTTCCTAAAGCAAAGTGGGGAGGATGACACTGACTGCACCATTGCTCGATGTTTACGTAGAGTGCTATTTTAGTACAATGAATTAAGAGCAGTCAGGAACACAGAGAACTGGTGACAAGCTGGCATGGATTTGTGGAAAGTTACACAAATTCAGTTACACAAGTTTTGCCTGGCCTTAACTATCCCCATTTTATAAATAGATAAAGTGCGAGGGGTTAGGCAGCTTGCCCAGTATCAATTAGCGAGTCCCAAATGACTTTGTGAGATCTCCATTTACTTCAAGCATCAGGCAGCGCTGCCTGCACGGGAAATTGCAGGCACCCAGTGCCAGGAGGAGGCCTCTTGGAGCAGGTGTTAATCCTGTCCTGTTTTCAAACCTGCAGAGAGAGCAGCAATGCCTCCAACAGGAAAATCCCACACTGTGATGGATGGGTATGCTTTCAAGGTGAGCACATCAGCTTTCGTAGACCTTTGTTTCTTCATTCAATCACAGAGGATGGTATGACAGTATTATTTAGCATCTCAGTGACTACAACAGAAAAAAGGATTTGCTCTGCACACAGTCTCAGCAGCACAGAAATAGTGTGCCTTGGTTTGAGCATAGTTCATACTGAAAGAACCTCCTGCACCCTGAGCACGCTCCCTCTCAGCCCCTTTCCTCTCCCACCCCCCTGTCCATCAGCAGATTCTCACTTCATCTCACAGTAATTTAATAATTGCACTGTTAAATAAAATCAAGAAACCGAGCCTTGCTTACGGTGAGAGGAAACCTCCTGGTTTATGCTGCACATTGGAGCCAACGCACTTTAAGTCGACAAGAAGTGTTTTTACCCGTGCAAGCTTTTAGACTCCATGGAGCCAGTAAATGCCAGGGCACAGAGGTTTTATGTTCTGATTAAAAAAATATCGTAATTGCCATGGAGAGGCTGGAACACAAAAGAGAGCAGCTATCTCAATTTACATTGCAACCACTGCCAGCACAGCCCAGAACAATGGTATCTGGGAAAGAAAGTCCAGCTCTCCTAGAGATAGATTAACTTCATGTGCAAGAAAATACTGCAAATTGAGAAAGGATTGCTCTCCAAATCCTAACAGGCTCCAGAAACTTGGTGCCAAGCCACAAGTCCAAACCAGTGCCCTTGGGGAAGAAAAAAAATTTAAGATATAAGCAAACAGCTTCAATTCAGGTCTTGGTGGCATCTGTTAAAGGCAATGTTATGCCTTGGTTCAGTGGATGCACATTCTGAAAGCCAAAAGGAGTATGGTTAAAAATAGCCTCGAATAAAAATACCAAGTCCTAGGACCTGGGGAGGAGTTAAACTGGGTATTTGTGCAGGCCATTAGTGGAATTTTTAGAATTCCTACTTTCAGCAAATGCCTTTGAACTCAGAGATTTTTCCTCCCCACTGTGCTACCTGCACCAGCCTTAACTCAGCGCTCCTGAAGTGGCTTTAGCATCCAAAGTGCATCCTTCACCTCAGGATGACAAGAGAGAAGTTGGACACACCTTCATCAAGTTGCTTCTTCTGCTCAGTCTTAGTGGACAGAAAGCACAAAGGGTTGGAATTGTACAGTGCTGGAGCAAGATTACTGCCATGAATTCTACACAGGGCAAGTTTCCCCAGCGTGCAATAACAGAGTAAGTGAATTCAACTCACCGACATGTTGTGGAGGAATAGTCCAGCAGTGGGGTTTCTTCCACCATAGGGTAAGCATTTTTATAAACCTTCCTAAAAGGAGCTGTTTTTTTCCAAAGGATTTGCAGTGTAAGATTTACATTCCTCAGATGTATATTTAGGATTTACATTTCTTCTGAGATAAGAATTGCCAACTGTGTCAAGCAGCAGCAAGCACACAGGCACACGAGGTTGCAAAGGCCAAAGCACTCAGACAGACCTTCTCACCAAGGGTTTGTGGGCAGTTTTGATGTAAGGACAACAAAAGGGAAAGAATGCATTACAAAGAGCTGAAGTCATTTTTCCTGCTAAACCATTTGCATTTTTACATACACCACAGCAGCTCCTCCAAGGGAGGTGCCCCATTTATTCTAACCTCAGGCTTCATTCCACAGCTGATCAATTTTTTTTCCCCTCATGGTGCAACTTTCCAGTTAAACAAACACATTTGTTTCATGGGAACACAGTGATGTCATCTAGCTGATAACTGAAGCAGGCAATTATCGACCAAATTATCCATAATACACAAATATTTTCAAAGGTGGGTGTGCTTTGATCTTGTCGAAACAAAACTCACTTTATTTGAATTGATTTGCTTCCAGTATCGTTTCCTGCTCAAAAAAAATCACAAGAAATTTTGCTATTTCATCCTGGGTCAGGAAGAAAGGAAGCTCAAGTGTCAGAAATTCCCACAGAAACGAAATCTCATGTTTTGACCAGGTCAGGCTCCTCTCTGCTATTCAGTCATTCATTTATTTTTGTTTCTTTCAAGTCATCAGCTGCTTTCACAGAAAGCAGTACTTCCTGCCACTGTGGTGAACTTGCTGACCTTGGTTGAGTTTAGCTGCCCTACTTCATCTCAAGAAAGATTACAAAATTAGCCCTTGTGCACCTTCAGAGCAAAAATTTTGCAAACACTTCATTGCACATCCTGCAGCATTGCTTTCACAGGATGTGCAGAAATGGATTTCATCATTTAAGTGTTGCATGTGTAAGCCACTAGCAGACAGCTAAGTCCAGGGGAACATCTACAAGTCACAAGCAAAATAAACCCTCTGAAATTCATAAAAGCTAAGCAAGGGATTTTATGAGACTATTTAAGTCAGCCTTGAAACTACCCATCAACTAAAAGTTATCCTGCAGACAAAAAATACACGATCAGGCACCTTACTAAAAGCCTTAATAAAGAAGCCAGGCCCTGGTACCTTGTGGAAGAGATCCACAAGCAGCTTTCTCCTAGCCTGGCAGAAGCACTGGAATAGCAATGCATTGCTCTAATGCAACAGCTATTTACAGCCTCTCCCAGAACATAATCTAATGCTCCACACAACTGCAAATTCAAAATGTTACATCTTGGCCCCATTATGGAAAAAGCTTGTAGTATTTTATTAGCATAAAGCATTTTGGAAGCCACACCCAACCTTCCACCAGCTGCCACATGGGATGAATTATTTACACTTCATTAGAAATATAACAGCAGGCACTAAGAGCGCTGGGAGACTTAAAATAGAAAACAAAGCAGCTTCAGGTTTTAGGCAGAAGCCCTGTATTACAGGTGTTGTGTCTTTCTGTAATAGGGCTTGTTCTTCTCTGCACAGGAAGAGCAGCTACCTACAAAAACTGCCCATGCAACACGTTCTGTCTCATGGTGGAAAATCCTCACTGCCTGTACCAAGATGCAGGTCGGGGCACCTATATACCAGGGGAGTTCCTGCTTCTCAGCACTACATGTGACATGCATTTCTGCCTGATGTGACAGTGACACACAGTTGCAAAACCCTACCCCTTAACCCTCAACACACAGTCTGATCCACCACTTGGCCTCCACCAGTAGGATAGGGCACTATAAAAGATGTTACAACAAACAGATATTGCTCTTTCCAAGGAGAAATGGGAGTAAAGAAGTCAGACATACGGTGATATTTGCTAAGATGGTAGGACCAGGTGCCAGCTCTGCCCTCTGGCAAGAAGTGCTAGAAGGACTGGAAAGGAACCACCAGATTCCTGTGAGGAAGACAGACTTTAGGGCACAGGACAGCAAGGGAAGAATCTGAGCATCGATCAGAGCATGCTCTGTACTCAAAACGGGATAACAGCATGCTGGGAAGAAACACCAGTCTCGCAGGTTCTACATGTATCCTCCAAAAATCTTGTTTTAAGTTGTGTACTGACACAGCTTGTGACAGCAGTGAGCACAGACATCTCCTCCAGGCACAACTGCATTAACTAAAGCAACTGCCTTAGCAGCCCTCCCTAACTTTTCCTTAGACTCAGCAGCTCAGCTCATTGCACGGCTGCTTCCAGAATGTTCAGTTCACTGCAATTTGGGCTGGGTTAGCACAGCCAACCACATGTTCTGCTGCATGGTTTGACCAAAGTGAGCAGTGAGCACCCACACGAGCAGTTTGACCGGCAGATCTTTGACTATGGAAAAGCTGCAAGTAACTTCTATAGCTGTGAATAATTCTCTCCAGCTGAATCTATCCACTGTTCACTATGGTCCTTCTGAAAATCACCTTAACAATGATAAACCAGAAGTCTGTGCAGTCCACCTCTAACCCCACAAAGCTGCTACTTTTAAAAGTCTGCCAAGCTTATGCCAAGAATTTGTTTTATCTAATCTGTTGATTCTGGGGGCTTAACAGTCAAAGGATTTATTCATGTTGACGTTCATTATTCCAAAGAATGGTATTTTAAGATATCAAGATGTAATAAACTGATATATTTTTATTTTAGAAAAACAAAGCTGTGAGGCTTCTAGAAGCTAGCATTTTTATGTTGTTTGTTTTTCTTGCCCATTAAACGATCTCTTCAGGCACACAGTTATGCCCAAAGCTTATTCAAAGCAACTAGGAAAGTTACCTGCAATTTGCACCGAGCCATCTTCTCCAAGAAGAATATTTCCTGCTTTCACATCCCTGCAGAGAGACAAAGCAACAGTAAGTGGAACTCATTAAAACTTTCCTTCAATCAGCAGCAGTGAATTAGAAGTTTGTTATTTCTTATATTTTACGTTCTGTTGCATTAGCACTTCTTGCTTCCAGTCGTGCAGAAACAATAGGGACTTCACACCAATTGTAACCTCAGTAGATGGACTAAGTGGTATGGGTACTATTTATAGCCAGCAGTATTTTAAGTGCTATGGATACAAAGAAGCTGAAGAACTTACAAAGTAACCCAAAAAACCCAAACAAAATAAACCTGCACACAAGAACAGACCGCCCCAGGTTCTTAACTGAGCTATTTTTATGAAAACAGTACCTAGGACTGGACTGATATTCATACTTTTAGGAGGAGTAAGTGACAGTGAATTAATTCAGCCTACACCTCCCCAACTCCAAGCCTCGCTGCCATCCAGCCCTGCTTTACCTGGTCGCTTAAGAAATCAGTTTACCTCAGTCCACTGGTGAAAATCCAGACTGAAGAAAAATGTTTGTTGGTAGCTTAAGGAGCTGAGTTTCACTCCCCAGGGCAGGGTGAGCAGGGCTGGCACAGCAGGCAACGTGCCAGGGGGAAAGCAGAGCCACTCAGCTGTCCTGGGCAACCTCAGCACCCAGCAAAATCTCCCTGATAGCACGTGAAGTCAAGGAACATGCAGCCCATACTATGAAAATTATTGCACTACCCCTTTCCACCCCTAAAAAACTCCATTTCATTATATTAACACCAGCACTTCTTGAATCCTAAAGGGGATGCCTTTACTCCAAACATGCTTGGAAGTTCTATGGCTTATTTGTACAGGCCATGCCACACCACCAGAAGCACCTCTGTCCCTGACACCTGCACAGCCCCCAACCTTGTGCTGCCTACACACACACGCAGACCCAAGCGCTGTCTCGAGAAGGACTGTGAGCAAAGTGTCTGCATGGGGAATGGATGCAGCAAGGAGAGAGCGTTCCGTGGCACACCTCACACTAATGGCAGCCATCTGCATAGAAGAGAAAGGAAAAAAACAGATTCTCCCCCCGCCGCCTTCTGCAAATAGCCCAAATCCCTTCGCAGAAAAAGCCAAAAGCTGTTTTTCTCTCCTCCCTTGTGCATCATGAGAGCAGAACTGGCAGGATGGCTGGGCCAGAGCACCACGGTTGGGCCCTGGAAATCTCCTTCCTGGCTTCTGAAGAGCCTGGGCCTCTGCCAGGATTATTCTGGACATATCCTCTCCAGCACCGCTGGGTTCCTCCCCATATCCAGTGTAAGGCATTGGCACAGCAAGGCTCCCCCAGCATCGAGCAGAACAGAGCAAATAAAACCTGTCTGTAAGATAGGGTCAGTAAAGATGACTTTAACAGCAAAAAGCTGACCTTAGTCTTCAAAGGAGCATTTCAAGTGCTGCCAAATGTACACCCCTTGCTAGCAGGAACCACCTCGGGGGCCTCAGCCATGTCAAAAGCACAAGCGTAAGAGCAAGCACAGGGAAATAGTGACTTGCTTCAGTGATCAAGAAGATGGAGACAGATCAGAACCACATAATCACAGTGTAGTCGAGGTTGGAAGGGACGACTTGGAATCACCTTGTCCAACCCTGTGCTTCAAGCTGGGTCACCAGCAGCACACTGCTCAGGATCACATCCAGGAGGGTTTTGATTATCTCCAGAGAAGATGCATGAAAACTCTGGATTATATGAAGAGCTGGCCTCAATAAGCTGATTTAACAGCAAAATGGATTCAAAGCAATAAGAAGAAACAGTGGCACTGGAATAACCACACAAAACAGATCACTGCCACCCAGCTCCAGCCCTGCTTGTTTCACACTGGCCAACCCCATGAACGTGCTTTATGGGTCAAGCCAGCTTTCCTTCCAAGAAGCATGACTGTTTTCTTCCTTTGCTAAGAGCTGCAGCCCTTGCAGACAAGCAGGCATCAGCACTGCAGCACCTGGGGACCCTTAAGTACATGGAAGGGCCTGAAGGGATTAAACACCACATTAAACATGCAGATACGCCATCCCCTGCAGCATCTGATGGCCAAATCCAATACAACCAGAGCTCTGGAGAGTTTATTTCCATCTAACTGAATTACAAACCTGACTATCCTCTGCACTCCCACAAAGCCATCACAGTCTGCAACAGGGAATGGAGGAGCTCTCTGCTAGCATTTAGGCAGAAGATGCCTTTGGGACCCATCCCCACAGCATATGGATCCATAGGCACTGGCGCTGCGTGGTGAAGTTACTGCTCTTTGTACTGCAGACAGACACAAGTAACAACAAGTCGGTCTTCCAAATATAATCCAGAGCAGCCCAGGATGCTGGAGAGTTCCCCAGAAAATGGGAAATGTCTCTCAGAACATCCCCACCTGCACAGTGCTCACCCAGGCTCATGCAGACCTTGCTCAGCGTGGAAAGAAGCACCAGGGAAACTTTTGGTGAACATGGGGTTGAAGACCTGACCACTGTGCACTTCAGAGTCCAGAAAACTCAGGCAGGTTTCACTGACAAAGCAACAAACTGACAAAGCTTGATGTTGCTTTTCTTCCTGGTGCCCAGCCTCTAGGAAGGCCGTTACTCACCCCATGCTCCAGCCCAGGGCACCAAATCAGAGTGGTGACAAGCACCGTGGGGACGCTGATTCAGTTTTGGAGTCATTGAACCACTGGAGCATCTCTCAGCTTTGCCATCCCTCACCCTGGTGCGTGGGCACCGTGCTGCCTCCTAGAAGGACAGCACTGCTGCTGGGTGAAGACCCCTCTCTTCAACTTACATTGGGGTTACCTGCAGTATCTACAAATGAGGCACTTCGAAACTATCCTTAAGACTGATTATATTTAAAGCAGGAGGAATGGTGGTTTCCTGTTTATTCTTTTCTCACAGGCTTATAAACTCCCAA
The DNA here is from genome assembly GCA_013396635.1 of Penelope pileata. Taxonomy (NCBI): domain Eukaryota; kingdom Metazoa; phylum Chordata; class Aves; order Galliformes; family Cracidae; genus Penelope; species Penelope pileata. The sequence goes on from WBMW01003850.1 coordinate 97,356, forward strand.
GGTGAATGGTGAGGAGTTTGTTACTCCAGGATACAGCCACTGCCAAGTGCAACAATTTAAAGGTACTTCCTATTAACGTGGTAATGACCATATCCTGGGCTGATACACTCAGAATAAATGGTGTGCCTTGAGCATAATGACTATATAGGAAACAGGAAGTAGCTTTGGGCTGTACCATAAACAGTGATTATATCACATTTTAAATGAAGTTTCAGAAGGCTGGAGTAAATGCTTTCTTGTCAGCAGCTTAACAAATGCCACCATTGTTCTGGGCATTCCCACTTCACTGCTTCACTGCTCTCTTCTAAAGCTTCCAAGAGCCTTTCTCCAAAAGAAAGATTACGTTTTTATTTACCTTGCACTTCACACCAGACGTGGAAGAGAGGTTTGGACTTCCTCCAGTGCAAATCTGGATTTCCCACACCTCAGCAGGGCAGAGATGCCTCATTTGCATCCTGAACTGGTTTCGCTTCCCAGGGCTATGGGACCAACTGCACCACATTAATGCCTCCAGGTTAGGGCTGGACCATAGGCACTCAATGCCACAGAAACAAAACTCACCCTCCATACAGCAAAGTTAGAGTCAAGCATCCAGCTGCAGGAGGCTTGGGAACACTGGAAGGTAAATGTAGTGTTCCCATGCACTCTCCCATTCCATTTTTCAACAGGTGGGGGAAAAAGTGACACTGGAAACTGTATCTTAAAGGGCTTCTTCCCACTACGACCTTCTCAAGTCCTTAGAATCCTGCTCAGTCATCAGATCTGCCTTCAGCCCTTGGCACTGTCACAGCATCGTCACTGCAGGGACAACACTAAGGGTAAAGCAAGCCTTGCTGCTCCATCAGGGAGTGTGACATACCAATAACCAGCTGTAGGGGTGCAGTTCTGGCATATGCAACAAAACTATACATAAACACGTGTAAAAAATAGATATTTGCAAGAAAAGCAATGAAGCATGTTAAGTTATTACTTTTTAATATATGCAAAGGATTCGTTTGCCCTAGTTGTCCACAGCAGGAGTAACTTCTGAGCACAAGCCAACAATAAGGTCAATGAAATTGCAGATTTCTGTAGCCCAACATCAATGACAAAACTCTAACGTGAAGAGGAAAAGGGAGAAAAGCCCTTTAATTGTGCCTTTTCTTCCAACCTGCTTGTATGTGCCTTTAGGACGAGACGCTGGCTGTCAGCACAGCCATGAGTCATCTGCCCATTAGGTGTAATTCACATCAACTCCAACAATACATTTTCATGGACTGAACTCTATAGTGCATAATTTGGCATGATGGCGGAGTAGCTGGTCCTGCCAAGTTTCATTTTTAAAGAAAGGTGCAAGATAGAGGAATTACTATTTTCTGTTAACGGTAATGAATAACTCAATATTTATTGTGAATGCAACCAATTGCTGCGGTCGACATTATTCTGAGTAATTTGCAAAACACTTCCAGGGCAATCTCTCTACTTTCAGTTAAATATGAATCAATTGGTGGCATTATGCACCAAATGAGCACCATTCTCTCCACGATCAAGCATTATTCTCCCATCAATAACACGCTGTTCCCTCTTCCCCTTGCCTTATGAGCCAGGATATAAGCAGGCAGTTACAGAAAGAACACTACCACTTGAGGCAGTGCTGCGAAATGGAAACTAGGCTTGAGTGTACGAGTGCACAGCAGTATTTTTGTGTCCCCAACATGAGACAATATCCAAGACAACTGTGTTAGGAGTGCTGTGTGTCAGCACACTAACGTGGCTGCTCAGAAAAGCCAAGTGCATCAATATTTTCATGCCACAGGGGTGAGCCTTAAGTACTAAACTTCTGGGTGAGATGCAATTACTGACTGCCACAGTGCTGTACTTAACTCTGCAGAGCTGGACTCAGGAAGATATCCCATTGAGGTCTTCCAGCAGCAGAACAGTTTCCACGCTCCTCCCTTCAGCCTCCCCACTGATGTAGGGGAAGGAGAGCTCCATTTCTTCCTGCTCACCCACAGCAGTCTCAGCAAGCTCTTGTGGCCACTGGCAGCTGGGACAAGCACCAGCACCAGGCTGCTACAAACCACAGCAGGGGAGCAGCCAAGTGATGCTCAGTGTTGCTCAGTATCAGGGAAGCACAACTGCTGTTCCTGCTGGCTTCTCTGAACTGTGGGGAAAGAGCAGAGCCTAAAAGCAGGAGCTAAATGCTGGCTACCCAGGGAAACTCGTGACTTACAGTTTCATGCACATTAGAAGCATTTTTAAAGCCTCACATTTGCATTGGTAGGAATATTTCAGGGCTATTATAATGGCTGGAGAAAATTAGACTAATAATCTAGTGCTATCAGGAATTTATGTCCTTTCTGGTTCTTTTAAGGAGCAGGAAGCAAGGCTTTGACAGGCAGAAATGACTGATAGCTGGGGCTCTGCAAACAGAGGGGTGCACAGACAAAACCTACAGGAAAGAATTCTCAGCTTCCAACATGAGGAGCTACACCCATAGACAGAACGCTGTGCCCTGCCCCTAGTACCTGACAGATTACCCTTGGGGCAGGCTGGAGATGCCTTGAGAAAGGTAACTGCACCCAGCCTCACCAGCACAGGCAAAGAGCAACCCTGGTACAGGTGTCACGAGAAATTAACCTCCTGCTGTGCCTTGTTTTAAGACAACATGAAACACCTTTTTTTGGCAGAGGATCCACAATGCACTCACTGGGTACATTTCCTCATTTTTCCACTTCAGTGCTGCAGAAGAGGACTGCTGCTTTAAGTACAAGGTTTGGGGTCCAAGAAGCCATGACTCAGAAGTCTGATTCACGTTAGGTTAAGTCACTATGTCAGCTCAGGCAAGGGAGAGCACACGAAGCGAGCTGCCGGAGATGTTACCAGAATTTCTGCTGTCATCTCAGCTATGCAAATAGCTCCAAGGGCTGGGAAGATGCTGAGGCAGTAAGGAGAGCCGAGCTCACTCGGTGCAGTCTGACAAAGTGAGACAGCATGGGGTGAAGAGTGCCACATCACTCCCTGCCTCACTGTGTCAGACCTTTGCCATTATCGCAGCGTCTCCAACTTTCCTTTATCTCAGCAAATTGTACCCAGCTTACACTTCTCGCCCCTCTGCCAGCCCTGTCTTGGATGGCTCTCCTCTTCCCACACGTTTACAAGCCTAACAGAGGTTGAAGTGAGGTGTGGCTCAATGACAGGTGCTGCATGCCTCGGTCTTTTCCTCTCATTGCCATGCCTGAAGCCCAGCATCAGCACCCAAGTGAGCCCAACTGCTCGTTAGTGCCGGGGCAGCTCCAACTAATGACCAACCTCAACAATCGGCTTTGGGCAAACCAGCTCCTGCAGACAGATGATGATGATGATCACGTCATATAAACCCTCACAGCCCCATTTCCTCCTCTTATACAAGGGGAGGTTTCCCCAGCTCACCCAGTGCACACCACTGTTGACAGCACTGTAACATAAGCACGTGCATGCGCTCACCAGCTCATGGCAAGGAGGATGTGCCAAGCAGCAAGGGCTGCTGACAGGCCTCAGTGTGCTGCCTGTCACTGGAAGACAAGTTACATCTCTAACATCATACATTACTTTTTGAGGTTTCCTTTATTCAGCCAGAACATGAAGTTTTTCTCTTGTGTTCCCCAAAAGGAAAGGATCCCCCCTCCAGGAGGCTTTTAAGCCAAGTTCTCCTATCACTGTCCAGCAGCTAAAATTGTACTGGGGTTTTCTTCCACAAATTCATCTCTCAGCCTTCCATTTCCTGATCCTACTTCCTCTGTAAGGAGTGCAGTGGGGACGAGGCATAAAGCTCCTTTAACAGCTGCTGCACAAAAACCAACATGCAGGGCAAGCTGTGGAGTCACGAGGTCTGCCTCCCGCCCCTGGAGGCCTGGTTATTTTTGGGAGGCCCTGCCTTAGCCACTGCTAACAGGACAACACCCAGTTATAACCTGACCTTACCTGAAGGTTTCTTGTCCCTTCATCTGAGGTGCAGGTAGGAGGGCACACCTCCTGCAGCAACACCAACGAGGCGCACGTGTTCTAAACCACGTTTCTGGTGTGCACAGGAATGGGAACTTCCCCAAAACTACTGCACACGGAGTCAAAGACTGAAAAAAAAGCCAATGATTCACACCTCTCCCTGCTTTCATCACGTCAGGACAGAGATAAAAGTTCATTCCAGGAAACACAATCACCTTGGTTCAAGTAAGACCCAAGACTTCAATATAAGGCAGCTGTCTATCTGCACACACAGCCAGGGCCCATGCACCGTCCATATCTCTGAAGCCACCCACAGCTCCTGCTCAGCATCTGCACCGTGATGCAGAAAGGAGAAATTCATGACAGCTGGAGCTGACAAGAGTTTGCCAGTTTGCCTTTCTTCTCCAAAACCTGGAATAAGACTGTTTTAAGCCAAGCCAGCACTGTAAGAGGACAGACCTCCTTACTTCATCCAGCTGTTTGCATAAAATGGAGAAAGCAGTTATAAAACTGGGTGAGTTTATATTACAAGATATCTTTACAATGAAAACAGTCCTCCCGGCACTCCCAGTCTAACTCAATGATGCTTTCCATGCTCCCACAAAATGATGGATTTCTCTGTAGCACTTCCCTGTTTGTTGTCCTAAACGTGTGTGGGTTTTGTCTCAGATTTGTTTGAAAGCATTATGCTTTCCTTTTTAAAGCCTTGTAAGAACTCTGCAAGACAGGACATAATTTGATTTAGCAAAACGTGAAGAAATAATTTCTGATGCAGCTTCACAAAATTTTAAAGCATGCTTAATGTTACCACACCAATTTAGTAAATGACCTATTTCTTGTGCTTTAGCATAAGACAGGAATGAAAACACAGCAGTAGCCTGAATAGATGCTTAAGGCATCTCCACATCACTGGGTTTAGGATCTGTGAAGGCCAGAGAAGCTGTCCTAGTGCAACAGGGGGCAACATTGAAAGCCACCTGCCTGAAGTGGGCTACTGACTTGATATTGCTGCAGGAAGGATGAACACGACGGCGTCAACAACCAACCTACTGCTGGGGAGATGTGACAAGAGCCTGTTCTGGGCAGCCTGCTCCCAAAAACCTGCACTGGGTAGCAGCAGTGACCTGAGACATCACCAACAGAGTGGCTGGGAGGAAGTGCGAATGGCTGAGTGAGTCTGCGACGTTCTCACCTGATAGAATTAATGCTGCAGGCAGTGAATGAGAATCATTGCCCTGGAAACACAACCAACCCAAGTACTCCTGATTTCTCAGGAGCTGTTGGACATCACATTAGTGTGAGACTTGGGCATCACTGATCAAAGCCAGTAACAGCTGCTGAACCTTTCAGAGATCGATCTGACCTCTCCCTCCTGCTTCTTACCTTGATGGAACCATAGAACATCCTGAGCTGGGAGGGACACACAATGCTCCTTGAGTCCAACTCCCAAACTCTCTTCACATGACCTACCCTCACATAACACACACACAAAAAAAAAAAACACCCTCCATGCTTTCATCAGCAATGATACTTCTATATTAAACTCCCTATGAATTTTCATCATCAGATTTTAGGCTTCAGAGTGGATAGTGTTCCCTGAAATAGACACAGGCAGCCTTCAGGAGCTGCTGTTTCTAGCTGTTGGCAGAGTTGAGATTTACATCTGGTTCATATTTTCTTTTCACAACCACAGTGTCAACTTTTTTTTTTTTTTTTTTTTTTTTTAAAGAATGGATTTCTCACTGGCATAGCTGCCCAGAGAGCTGTGGATATCCCATCCCTGGAGGTGCCCAAGGCCAGGCTGGATGGGGATCCAGGCAGCGTAAGTTGGTGGGTGGCAACCCTACCTATGGCAGGGGTGGAACTGGATGGGCTTTAAGATCCCTTCCAACCCAACCCATTCTATGGTTCTGTGAATGCTGCAGTGGCAGAAGCTGGTTTGCCAACCCACCCCAATACACCCCAGTCTGACTGTGGTGCACGTAGTGAGGAGATTCAGCGCTCTTCACATCCTCAACACCACCCAGCAAGGTGTTATCTGGGGGAGAAAAATCACTGAGCACAATGGAGAGCAGCATCTGTTCTGCCTGCCCGCCACAGTGCCCAAAGGCACAACAGTAACACATCCATTGCTCAAGCTCTTCAACAATTTATAAATTAAGGCTGTAAAATCTTTGTTAACAGCCACCTCTAAAGGATATTTCTGTACATCCTTGATTTAAAGGGAGAAAAGGACAAGGCACACTCCTCTAACTATAAAATTATTGCAAAACACCAGTTTGGAGTCTAAACATTTCCCTCCCTGGCTCAGCAGAGCCTTTCCCAGCACTTCTCCATACCCAGGGACGCAATGTTTTCGCCATACCTTCAGCGGTGCCAACTTTCTGTATGAGAAAATAGTCTACCTGGGGCAAGCCACTTCCCATGGCTGAGCAGTAACTAGCTTTCCAATTACTCATGTACTGGCACAAAAAAATGCAAATTAAAGGAGAAAGACTCCACATCCCATCATCTCCCCCTCTTTCCCTACAAAATTCCACTCTGAAAAGGCACTCCCTAAAACAAGATTGCAGCCCTGGCGGGAGGGGGGTGTGTGAAGTTTTCCTACAGCACTGCTACAGGAACAAAGAACTACAGTATTTCAGCTGGCAAAACAAACAGAGGCATGCTGAAATCCAGTTTTACCACGGTATCTGCCAGCCCAGCTATCAGTGTGTTACTCAGCTACATGAAAATTAAGCTTGAATCCTGTAGGACAGTTGAGGCCTGCCAACACGCATCCATCAGCTCTTTCATCTTCTAGCAGACTTGCTACTGGAAGAGCACTCCTGCAAAACCACACAGACATTTGTGTTGGTGATATGTACGGGTATACACTGACATGGAAACACACATGGAAGAAATTGTTAATATAGGTAGAAGCAAACAATGAAGTCTTGATCCTGGGCCAAAAACAGTTGTATACTCCTAAACTAACACACTTGGCATAACAACATATCAAGAAAATTGTGTCTCCAGGGTCTCTTCAAAGCAACATTCAAGCAGCTGCCATAGCATCCTGCAGCTCCATGCTCATAAAATTGATTTGAAAAAAATAAAAATAAAAAATTCTTCCATATTGGAGCACAAGTTGATCTTAAGGTTCCAAATGTGCTGTTGCACCTCTGTTCCCCTCCAGAAGTAGAGCAGCAAGCAATTTAACAGCTGCATACTGCCATGCCAGTACCTCAAAAGTGTGCAACTCTACAGCAACCTGAACTTTTTGTTGTTATGGGAAAGTGTGCAAGTATCACAGTCACTGTGCTGCGACAGGAGACTCTAACTATATGCAAATGCTCCAGCAATGTATCATTTCACCTGGACTAACTGAAATATTCAGTTACACAACAGCTAATCATGAACAGAAGATAAGCTCAGAGATAAAAATAGGGAGCAAGGCAGAGAGACCTTGTAACAGTTAATCAGCATGATACATTTGCCAGATTGCCATTAAGAGCACCACCTGAAAATGCTTTGAACTTCCCTCTAAGCCTCTTGAAACAATAAAACCTCCTGGGTTGCTTTGGCTTTATTTGATTGTCAGGTCATTCAACCTGCTGGACACCTGCTAACCCCCAAATGCAGCCAGGAATCGCAGCCCAAACAGGGAGAGGTGTGACATGCCCTGTGTGTCACCCTGCTGCAGTCACCCGGACGAGATTAGCCTGGGAGCAAGGCAGCACGCCGGGCTTGGTCCTCTTCCATATAAGCAGCCAAGCAGGATCCTGCAGCACAGCTCCACACAGAGGGTTCTGAGCCCATCCTCCTTACCATGAGCAGGGTCACTGAGACTTCAACTTGCTGCTGGAATCAGTAGGTGACATAGAAAACGACTCCAGCAGTGGCACAGGCTCGTGGCAAAGCAGGCAGAGCTGTCAGCCCTGAGATCTGAAAGGCACTGCTGATTTTGGAGGATGATGGGGATTATCTGGAATTGTTACCCACTTTATAGAAATAAAACCCACTCTGCTTTCTCCTGTCTTTTCCATAAGGCCTCCAATGCTGCTCAACCCTTACAAAAGACATCACTTTGGTGAAAGTGGGAAACTCAAACACATGCTGCTTAATAATGGCACCTATTGAAGGCTCAGCATAGTTCTGGCCATTAATTAGGAAAGTAAACAAAAAAAAATTAGAATTTAAGCCTTCACTAGATATTTGCCTTTCTAATCTCCTCTAGAGAATACTGTCAAGCTCCTCTCCTGTCTGAAGCAGGAGATTTACAGTCCCCTGCGAAGCCAGCTCCCCAGCCCTTAATTGGAAGTGGCATTAAGTTCAAGACAAGCGTATGCAGAGCAAGATTCAGCAGCAGCAGAATTTCATTAAAGCAGTTTTCCACTTGTTAGCTTAATTTCCCCATTTAACATGATACATAATTTAGAAGCATTAAGCAGCTCCACCATCAGATACACAGTTGCTCTGACTGATCACTTACAGCAGTAACAAGCTGTCCCCAGTTCAGGTCATCACTTGGGTCCAGATGTTCCTCCTTTGGGCTTTGCTACCAGTCTGCTTGTCCAGCCACAGGTGTGCTAATTGCACTCATTTCACCCATCCCTTGTCTCTAACTGTATTTTGTCACTTTCTCCAAGGTGTGACACACCAAATATCCCAACTGCATTTGTAAGCAGCTGAACTCTGCACTTCCCTGAATTGCTGCCTGCCTTGGGTTCCTTGTTCCACACCTGAGCCCTTCAGTCCTGGCCCAAGGCTCTGCCCCACATCGCAGACACCACGTTCAGCAGCTCAGCCATCACCTGATGCAGTTTCCTTTAGAGCCAGATGCTTTAAGCTGCCCCAGGGGACCACAGTTCAGTTATTTTAAACACTTCCTATCAGAGCATCTCTGGCAAGCCTGCAAGACTTCCACCTGCATTCCCCATTAGGGATCAACACTTATGACCCCTTGCACTAAGCAAAATGAGAAAACCATACAGATATTCACATGTAGTGCAGATGGGACCTTCCCTCACACAGCTTCAAGCTGTGTTTATCCCAGTGGTGTATACACATCTGGATGAAATGCAAGACAGCATGATTAACTCCATTAAGGAAACGTGTTTCTTCCCTCAAAGGCACGTAAGCTTGCTTCCTGCCACCAACTACAAACCCATCCCATGCATCACAGGTAGGAAACAGGTAAAAAAAGTTACCACTTTGTGTTGCCTCATAAAAAAAAAAAAAACATACCACTGTTGGAGCTGCCCCCAATACACATATCCAGGTAGAAGATGTACAACAACAGCCTTCCACTGCAGCAAGGCCACTGCTCCAGCAACTCTGCTGTGATTCCTTCGCTGAGAGCAAGATGCTTCAACAAGTGGGACAAGAAGTCACAGCAGGTTTGAGCCAGTCCATTTCAGAATGATTCAATATGAATGACTTTCTTCAGACCAAGCAGGCTGAACTATGTGAGCATCTTATTTTTGCTGACTGCGGTAAGAATAAATAACCACAAACAAACCCTCCACAGCCCTCACCACAATTACTAGTTCTGCTGTTCCACTACACCAAGGCATATGGAGAAACACCTTTTTCAATACAGAAATCATTATACAACATCTTCAGAAAAAAATAAATAAATTTTACACGTGCTGCTTTAACATAAATTTCAGTTGCATGGGACAGGATTAAGTAAGCAAGCCAAAAAAATCAACTGGCAGTCACAGGTGAACAGGGTTTTGTCAATTATTTATGGCAAGGGTGAAAATTACCTCTGCTCAGCAACTAAGTTGTTCTGTTATCTTACCTTCCTAAAGCTGCCTGAAGTCATTTCTAAAAATTTAAGTTAAGCAAACAGCTGTGAAATCAAAACTGTCTTCAGTGAAGACAACTATTCTCGTTAAATTAGAATTTTAATAGAGACTGGAAACTGCAATTTGAGATTCTTTTCAGGGAAAAGAATTACTCCAAAATGGTCTCCAAGCCTTTGTTCCTTTTTAACCCAAAACAATCTACAAAAGCCAGTCAGTTTGACCAAAGCCATGAAAGAAATGCTTCTTGGACTTTCTAATTAAAATAACATTTTGGCAAAAAGAGTTACGTCTTCTGGTGCAGCTATCACGAGAGGACAAGCACTGCTGCTGCGCTGGGATAAGTTTACAATGGCATTGTACCAGAAGACAACCAAGCTCACAGAATTCCCAAGAAGAGACTGCTGTTCCCAGCAGCAGCCTGTGGCTGGGATGATGTATATTACCCACAAGCCGTGTGTTCTATTTTCAGTGCATACTGAGGATTGCAGTTTTTTTATTCTTTTTTTTTTTTAAATGGCAGAACATACTGACTTAGCACCCTCTCTTTCTAAACTACGCCACACCTTGAAACACCAGGGGACAGGAAAACATGCTTTAAAAATACCTCCCAAATGACAGAGCAGCACAGAAACCCACGTTTCAGCGATCCATCAAATCACAGGCTATTAGTTACCTGGGCTTTGCCTACAGAAGTTTTCCAGTTCTAATTTTGTTTCCGTCTTTTTTAAAAGAAATCGCTCAAATCTAAATTTCATGATGTTCATGTTCATCTTGCAGCTAGCCTTAGAAACCAAACAACAACGACAAAAAAAAACAACCAGGCTTGAAGGGCTCCTTATTCAATTGCCCAACATTTCTCATGCAGTACTCTTAGAGAGTGATTTGTAGCCCTGCAATAAATGAACCCAGCTGAAGTTTTTCCAGCTCTAATAACTACTCACTGTAGCTGGATTTGACATTTGAAATGAGGTTTGCTACACAAGAACTTTAGATACCCCAAAGTTTACCCAAGCACGCTCTGGTCATGGCTTTTCTAAAGTAGCAACCGCACAGAAATTTGAATTTAGTAAAGCTCCAATTTTCCACTCTCCATATCCTAACAGCTGGTGTGATCAGACTGCTCTGTTTCAGTGACATGGATTTCATGACAATGATGAGAAACATGAAACAAACCTGTGGATTTGTCCGTTTTTATGCAGGTAGTCCAAGCCCTCCAGCACCTCCTTGAGGATCGTGGCTATGCAGGGCTCATCCAGGACACCAGTCCTGTGTTCTCCTTTGGCCACAATGTGCTTTATAATATCCAAAACAGAGCCTAGAGAAAACAGTGAAACACATTAGCTTCAACTAGAAGAACTGATTCATGTATTTTATAATCACTCAGTACACAGGTCCAAGGAGTTTGATGGGAGGAGAAGCAGCAATGGTCAGGATCAGTCAGAGGCTGCAGCTTTTCCTGCAGGGAAGCAGAGGCAGCAATGCAAGCCTTACACTCACAAGCATCACAAAAGTGCAGATGCTCACGGTGGGCTGTAAATACTTTGGGATCTCAGGGAACTGTGAAGCTCTCTGAACAAGCCAAAATGTAAAGTGTACATACACACAGAACTCTTGGAAGGGCTTTAAGCAAATACTGATGCTACAGCTGTTTTAGTACTGGAGAAGCAGGAGGGGGAAATGGAAAAAGCAGGGGGTTGCCAGGACTCACAAGCAGAAGGCAACAAGCTTAATACAATTAGACTTTTTGAGCTCTAACAAAGCTTTAACAAAAATGGAGAGGAATAACAAGAAAATTTTAATGCATTAAGGGATGACGTTGTCCTGAGAAAAAAAAATTGGAAATAATTAAATACTGAGCAAATGAGGCTCAATTCTGAAAAGAAGTCATCTCTTCACTGCATATAAAACTGGGATAGCTTAGATTCTTCCCTAGAAGCATTAGGCTTAGTTTCTCTCCCAACCATGGTGTGAATTACATCATCTTGCATGACAAACCACATTTTATGGAGTAAACCACCTCTTTGAATTGCACCCAGGAAAAAACAGTCAATGACCAGTAACATTTCCTGTGCAAGGTTGCCCTGTTTTCACAATACATTGGATATTGTATTCTTTGTGTGTGCATCTGGACTCAAGGCAGTCTCCTCTGAGCTGGATTTTTTGCTCCCTCTGCCCCAGAATGGGGTGTCTAAGCTTCTTTTCCAGGTGTGCTGTTTAGCCCCTTTGGATTTGGGTTTATACAATTTAATCATCAGATAATCAACTATTTAGATTTTTATAGGTATCACCATAAAGTAATGTCAGCAACACTGGCAACTTCTTAAAGAATGAGAAAAGCAACATGACTGCAAAGCACAAATTCCAGCCTTGCATGCCTTTGGAAAGCAAGCCTACAAGGGAAAGAACATCTCACTACTAACTTAGCCAGTTTAGCAAAGCCAAAAGATCATTCTTCCTGAACTTTCAACCTAAAAAATAAAAAAATAAAAAAGAGGCAAAACAAACTGCTTTTGTATCTGAAGAACAGCAAAAGCCAAGAAACTCAGTCATGTGAATTTGGTTAATGTGAAGATTACAAGATCCACCTGGTAAATTCTTGAAGCAAACAAATATGCCATGGAATTATTTTTCCCCTTTTCATCCTTAAGTTTTTAAGGTATCTGAACCTTACCTACTTTAAAACTTATTTTATTAACTACCCCATCTGAATCTCTAACCCAAAATAGCCACACGGACTGGTTTTCACTTTTGGATTCTCACAGAAGAGCGAAAAAAAAAAGTGACAAGATGCAAGTCTGTGCACAACAAAGGCTTGCTTTGCACAATTAGAACTGCACAGGAAACAATTCCACGGATGCACAGTGTCCCTCAGTTTGTGGGAAAGGCTATGTGCTGTTACCCAACAGCTGGTTGCAGCCAGGGGAGCTGCTCTGTTCTGCTCTGCCCCGCTGCACGCTCTCCATCTTTGCCAGCCCAAAGGAGCTGGGGCTCACGCTGTACACTGAGACAACTGCTAACCACACTAAAAACTGAACTGGAAAGATAAGAGAAGTTATGTTTGGTTGGTACTGAGCATAATCTATGGGACAGATGAGCATCAGAGCCAATGAAAAGGAAGAGCACCCTGGTGAGCAGGGAAGGAAGCTGATGCCCCTCTCGTGTCAGCAGCAAGCAGCAAGATCAGCTTCACCATTCCCCTGAATGGCACCTCCAGTTTCTTCTTCCCAAAACACTTGGTTTGGCTCGTGGTATTTTGCAAAAGGCATGACTCTTAGCACAAACTAAGAAAATAGGAAAAAAGAAGCAAATATAAAAATGAAGTCTGGTTGCATAACATTCCCCCAACGTTTCATGCAAGAACACTCTCCTTAGAGCAAAGGAAGGCTGAATACTGCTAAGCATGGAAACACATTTGTCCTCAGTTAGTTTTTGACTTGGGTCATAATTAATTCAAAGGTTTCACCAGCCCTAACTCAGGTTGTTTCTACATGTTGGACTTCCTGCATGGGAGCAGGATTACCCTTACTGGAACCTGTATGAGGCAGAATATAAGCCCCCTCACTGCAACCTCACCTGTGAGGTTCCACTGGCTGAGCAAAGGATCCTCTCTTGTATGGTGTGAGGACACACCTGGGATTCAGCCTGGCACGTACTCATATTTAAGAAGCATGTGTTGCAAGCCCTGATGTTTCTTATTTTGGACAAGAATTTTTTTGACACCTACGAGAAAACACCCAAAACCCTCCATTTTCACTGTTCAGGTTTTTCCTCTCAAATGTGCCTTTATCTGGAGAACAAATTGTCACTTGTTTAGAAGTCCAGTGAAAATATGTGGTTCTTCACATACTCGTTTTGTCCTCTTTCCACCCACAACTCTGTTAGCAGACTTTGTTCAGAAACATTTCCCCTCTCCTGCAAAGGGCTCAGGGAACATGAGGAGGCAGATCACAGAATCACAGAATCACAGAATTGCAGGGGTTGGAAGGGACCTCAAGAGATCATCGAGTCCAACC
>WBMW01003850.1:111598-149570 GCA_013396635.1 Penelope pileata
GATCATACGGTGCTCACATTCAGCTGGTCAAAAATCCTGCATGAGCCAAGTCTGAGGTTGTACCTAACCCAGAAAAAGGAATGAGGGGAAAAAAGGCAGACAGCAGGGCATGCACCCAATGAGCCTTCTTTGTAGAAGGGCAACAGCTGATTCACATCCATACTGTGCATCTGCTCCCAGTCCAACTGCCATTTTTAGCAAGTTGTTCAAAATCCACTTTCCCATTGAGATGTTTGAAGTAGAGGAATTCACCAGTCTTCTACAGAGAGCAGCAACAAGGCTATCAGGGAAATGCTTAGCTCAGAGAACAGCAGAGAAGCAAAAGAGCCACCACCTTGTTGAAGAAAGTGTTATATGGATCATCCCCATTTTGTTTACACTATTAAAAACAGTTTTGCTACTGGCATCACAACATGTTGTATTTTCCCAAGGCACAGATTAGGAGGTAGGTGTTGACTTCAGACTCAAAGGCAACCCCATAAAACACAGCACAGCGTGATATGAAGGAGGAAGCCAAGCTGTGCTTCCATACACTGCTGTGTGCTCAATGTGTGCTAGAAATCTCCCATCCTCCTGGTTCAAGAAGCTTGCAGCAGGATGCTTGCTACGGTGTGACTGAATACCCAGTGCCCCAAACAGAAAACCATAACTAAACATGAAGCTGTTCTGAAAGCAAAAGTCACAGGAATTTCACTATTGAGGAAAACACTTTCTGCTATAAGGTTGAGATTGCATTTCAGCATCAGCCTGAAAAACTAATTGCAAAGTAACCCCAGGTATCTCAGTTAAGCGTGTGATGCACTCACTAAGGGTAACACCTCAATTGTCTTACACTGCAGACACATTTTCTCACTTTCACCAACTGCTTATGCTCCAGCAAGAGCTTAGTAGGCTGGAGCCCTATCCTTAGCCTAAGGGAAGGAAAGGATTGCTTAGCACAAAGTGGCCTGTTCCCAATCCAGCAGTACATTAACAGCTAGAAATTAATTGGGAACATTCAGCTGAACTGCAACCAAGATCAGATCTACACAAAAGCACGTGCTTCACCAGTTGACCACCCTGTTTCAGAACACGAGCATGATTCCAGGTACTGCCTGTTTCCAAGCCAGCCTCCAAGGCAGTTTCAAAGGGTAATTCGGGAAGTTAAGAGTACATCTCAACTTTGCTGGATCTCTGCTTAAACGCAGTGTCAGTATGAGTTTGTGCTGTACGTACACAGCTGCACTGAGCCATCTGCAAGACAAATGGCTCCCACAATCTAGTGGCCAGAAGCTAAGGCTAACACTGGAAATAAGGTAAACACTACTCAGAGAACAGTTATAATACCATTTAAGTCACTAAAATGTCTTAAAAAGAAAAAAAAAAACTGAATCATCTCTAGAACATAACTCCCATTTCAGATGACAGAGCTGTGGAATACTATGGTATGTATTAGACATGCTTCTTGGTATGATTACACCAGTTCTCTCCTCATTTTTTCCATGTCAGAAAATGCAAGAGTAGATGCTATAGATTCACAGCACAGGGGTTAAGCTTAAGCTGAAAGAAAAAAATGAAGTTTGGCTGAGGCTGACTGAGACGTTGTTCCAAGCCCAGAAGGGGAAGCGCGTCAGGAAAACACAAAGCAAAACTGAAGGAAGAGCCAAAAGCAGAGCTTAAATGTTAATATAAATAACACTGTCATTAACAAGAATGTTTAAAGAGGTCTAGTGATAAGCAATTGATTGTGAAGTCCAACAGCAGACGAAAGAAAGGAGATGGACGTGGAAAAAATGTGGCTATAAACAACTCGCTGCCCATCCATCACACACAGAGCAGCACCCCAACAGGAAGCCTCCAAGATACTGTGCAATGTGATAGAGCACTTAGCACTACCTGTCATCCACCACTCAGGCTCCTCAGCACCGTGACGCCAATCGCAAACCGTATGACGTCCACGTGGTGAAGGACAATCCCACAGCACAAATCGTCCAGCAATTGAAAGTGAAGTGGTTTTCCACTCAGATTAACAAGCTCCATGGTCTGCTCTGGAAGCTGCTAATGCAATAGCTCCTAATGACAGCAGAAGTCACCAGGGAACTAGCTGCACACAGACTCACCCTCACTCAACAAAACCCAGCCTGTAACTACTACGTGCAGGGAGTAACTTCTCCTGGAGTCCCCGCTGCTCGCATCAGGCCTGCAGCAGATGGCTCAGACAACAGCTGGCCAGCTGCACAAAGGGAACCAATCCCCCCACTGCTCTGCTCTCCCTGCTGCCCCCCAAGGACTGAAGAGCAGGAAGCTCCATAGATTGCCTTTCCCCTTTTGGCACAGCTAGAGAATAGCTGATTAGGTCTGATCAACAGAAGCCAGCTTCCAATTTTCCAGAAGCAAACAACGACAACAGTATCTGAGCAGTGAAGACAAGAAACCTGTGAACAAAACACATCCTAACTTTAAAAGAAGGCAATGTTCTTGTAGACTGAGATCAGGCAGACCGTTCACAATGCACCCCAGCAAATTGCAGTCTTGGTCCTGCACCCCATACAGGTACCCAGTAAAGCTGTCTCCTTCAAAACACACCCTGTACTATGCATTCCCCCATTGCTGTCTTCAGCAGCAAAATGAGATGTAAGGAGTTCCAGCACCACAGCTCACCGCCTCCCATGTTGTGCCAGTGCATCTGCTTACAAAGCCATACTGTAAATGAGATCACTGCAATAACTGGTAATCCAGTTTTCCAGGCAGGGTGGAGAACAAGCAGTCAGGAACTTCTAAAACCAGCTCTGCTGCTGGAGAAAACTTTTGTGTAATCACACCCTTGGGGTAAGAAGTCCTAATTGTTCCACTGATTCACTTTCAACAGCAAGCCACCACAAACATCAGCACTTCCTGCTCCAAATCCAAAAGGCATTTCTTCAACCTCACCTACAACTGCGAGCATGGGTAACAGCATTTAGGAAGCCTGCTTCTGATGTTCCTCCTTGGGAGAGGAAGACAGCAGCCATGTGACAGTCATCAGCCATCCTGCTTAATGCCTCAGCACATGGGGCTGAAGTGTTGTAGTGGAGAAGGACAGGAAAATCCAGAGCAGGAAGGAAAGCTTCTTTAGAACAAAATTACAGATAAATGCAGGAGTGTTATATGGCTGGAATTTTACATGCCCCCAGAGGGGAAAGAAATGTATAGCAGAGTTAGTTGCTGTGGGAACCACATCTTGCACATTACACTATAACCTAAGTGATAGGATAGATACATACAGACAAAAAGAAAAAGAAAAAAAAAGCCCTTCTCCTTTAAATTTGCCTGGCAATGAGAACAAGAAAATGTAACACTCTAACATTTCTCAAAAATGTAACAGTTTCTGCATTAACATCATTTTGCCATTTAAAGCCCTGCCACAAAAAGGCTGGAAAACAGAGCTGGTGATCACTAGTTGGAGAATTGAGATCTGCCTCAAACCTAAGGGAAGCGGATGCTGAACATGGTGCATCTTTGTGCACTGGAAGGTAGCAGGATTCTTTGTTACTTCAAGACATCGCAGCAGAAGCCAGTGGTTTCAGTGTGTCTGTCACCAGAGCCAAGAATTAAATCTGCATCTTGTCAGCCTCTGACAAACTGAGGAAGAAAACATTAAAGCAGGAGAAACAGCTGCCTGGATTCAGCAGTTCTGGGGTCGAAGAGTACAGATGCAGCAAAAGAACACTTAAAGGAAAGGAAAGAACAAGTTATACAAAACAAAGGAAAAGACACCTACGTAGTTCTCTGAGGTTTCTGCTTTTGGAATTGTTTCTTAACCACATCAGCACAGAAGGAGAAAGTTAAGGAAACTTCCACTTCTTACCCCCTTCCCTCTAGGGCATGGATCAGTGAGAGAGAGCAGGTTAAGGTAGGAAGCAAGATAATGCAATAAAGGAGGTAAGATATCCTATTGTCATTAGGACAGACATCCATAGGAGAAAATCTGAACAAAATAAAATAAGCTATTTAATTTTTCATACTTTTCTTTTCATAGCTAGGAATGGTGATTTATCTACGAGCACCACGTCCTGCAATCAAATACAGTCCCTACAATCTCCTGCCTCTGACTTATGCCATCCTCAATCGTTTGAAATCTATTTGTAGAGACACAAATTAAATTAAAAACCCTGCAGAGGGACAGACTCAGAATAGCGTAGCTCTCTCTTAAAATAATTCAACATAAACATGAGGATTTCTAACTACCTCTGACTTCGATCTGGCCACTCCTAATTCCAGCAGTGAGTTATGACCAGAGATGAACATGGCAGAAGCCAAGAAGAGTTGCCATACCCTCCCCTTTTCGTCCGGCGCGCCCAACTGCTGGCCAAGCATCACATAATCAGCATGAAAGGCTGAAGTAAGAGATTGATTAGAGAATCTTAAACATTTGGGAAAGAAAAGGTTTTAACTATTTCAATACAATAATCTCCTATTAGATTTAATTACAAGCCTTTAAGAAGGCAGAAGATCTAAAAGGCCTATCTGCCAATGTTTCAACATTTTAAAAATTTACACAGTTTGAAAGTATTTTTGGAGGTCTTATCTGCTGTAAGCTGGGACAGTAAAAATTGTTGTGCAATGAAGCAACCATCACAGACAGCTGTTCTATATGAGCAACTGTTTTGTGGAGCTAGCCACAGCTTTGGGTCACCTGTCAAATGAGAGCTCTTGAAACCAGAGAGAATTCAGAGGAGCAAACAGGTCACAGTCAGAAAAAGCACAAGAACAAAAGGACAGCTGCTCCTCTTCCTCCTAAAAAGCCACAGGAGCTTGAGAGCAGGACTGGGCATTGGCTAACTTTAAAAGGCACGATTAAAATTCATGACATGGGAATGGCAGCGAGGCAAAGAGCAGGTCAGCAGTTGTCTAGAAATAGCTGTTGAAGTTTAGTCTGGAGTAACATTGGACCAAAAGGCCAGGGGGCCAAGTTGACATTGCTAAGCTTAGATCCCTGAAAAACAGTTTCATCATCAGAAGTTGCAGAGGAAAGGGTCTGCAATTTCTCCTGAAGGGAACAAACAGCAGATACTGCACAAATCTGACACAGGCCTACACTGCCAGATGTGAAAGAGGGTGTCAGAGGAACTGGACACACCAGCACCTCTTATTGCTACCAGCTGGATATCATCACAGACGATTTCTGCCATCAGGAACAGCTGAGCTGCTCTTCTTCTTGAGTGTCAAAGGAACCACTTCCAACTGCTTTCAGCAGTGACTTCCACCAGCCTGACTTGGCTCTGATGCAGATCAGCAGTTCTCATGTGGTACTGCCCAACAGCTCACCAGCACGTTACCTCCTCGCTGCTGACGACTTTCAGAGATGGAATACAGTATCTTCCCCCAACACAGTACTTGCTAAGTGGAGATAAAGAGCTCAGTTTCCAGGACAGTGTCATACAGGCAGGCAATCATCTACCTTGGAGTGTCTCTCTCTGGCTGCTGGGCACTGCCACCAGACAAATTTTCATGGATTTAGTGTACCTTTCCTTAGAGAGGTTTCTAAAATATCCACAGATTTGACTTGGTTACGATTTCAAAAAAAATTGACTGCATCCAGAAAATAAATTGTCTCTTTGTGACACTTAAATGTCTCTGTTGCTGCTTTTGTAAGACTGTATATTAAAGTAATAAAGTCCATGTAAGTAGGCTGAAATTAAAACTACTTTCAGCTTGAAAATACATGCCAGTATAGACTGGTACTGATGGAAGAGAAACAGTAAGATTCTGAACTTTTACCCAGAAAAAAAAAAAAAAAATCTAAGTACAAAACAGCAGCCAAGATGCATCAAAACAGATTTGGTTCATGCTTACTTTGATGGACAAATCTCAGTCCATGCTCTATGAATAGTTAGATGGAAAAAAAGAGTTAGGCTGCACCTTGTTGCTTTTTTTCCCCCCTTTCAGATTCATAAAACAGCCAAAGTTTCTTCCTGTTGAGAAATTCAGACCATTATTTTCCCCTCTGGATGACAGATGACCACAGAACTAGCCAATCTATTACTGATAAGCTGAAAGGAATGAAAAGCAGTTTTTAAAGCATCTCTTGTTACATAAATCACTCAGCCTAAAAACTAGAAATAGTCTCATTAAAAGTGAATGGAAAAGCTTTTCAGTCAAAGCTCCAACACACAAGTTTCTTCACCCATCCTCAGCACTGTCCTGCAGAACATGCCTCTGTAAGATCTAAAATAGAATTTCTGAAGTACAGCCATGAAAAAAGCATAAGCTGAAAAAGGCTGAAAAATACCTCTAAAGGTATCTTCCTGCCTAAAAACTGAGAAGTCGCCCTCAAAGCCTATTCTAGCAATTCCCCCAGGTCCCAAATGTTTTACTTTAAGTGAGAAATTAGCCTGTCTTTTTTTGTGTGACCCTGGTCTTCAGCATATGCAACAGAGCAAAACAGGAAGATTAGATAATGACAGAACAAGGGGTAATGGTTATAAACTGGAAGAGGGTAGATTTAGACTGGATATAAGGAAGAAATTCTTCCCTGTGAGGGTGGTGAGACACTGGAACAGGTTGCCCAGAGAAGTCGTTGATGCTCCCTCCCTGGAAGTATTCAAAGCCAGGCTGGATGGGGCTTTGGGCAACCTGGTCTGGTGGGAGGTGTCCTTGCCCATGGCAGGGGGGTTGGAACAAGATGATCTCTAAGGTCCCTTCCAACCTGAACCATTCTATGATTCTATGATTCTATGATTTTTGTACAACTGCTTCAAAGACATACTCCACTTAAGGTCAGAGCTGCATAATACCAGTCTGTATGATGTGGAAGCCTATTTGAAGCGAATATTAATGATAAACAGGTCATTTCACTCCACCCAAGAGGCTAATTCTGAAGCTATGATTATTTTCCAGAATTTTTCCAGTCTGATCTTTTCATTTATGGACCATCTTTTTATTATCAAGGTACCACAGAGTCTGATTTTTTTTTCCCAACCACATAAAAAAGAACACACAAAAATGAGAATAAAAACATTTGGAGGCTCAAGAATTAGCCTAATCCTGACTTAGTTCTGGCAAAAAACCACTACAAAAACATTCATTTTCTTCAAGGAGGCTGTGTATTCTCCTGAAAAAGGACAAGAACACTGCTGCTGTCTGTCCTGCACCCCTGAAATGCCACTTCTTCGTGTTTGTGAAAACCTTCCCATAGACACTTCTCATGCAACAGCAGAACAGGCTGCACTAAGTTGGCAAGGGATTCTTTCTATACACAATCAGCAATCCTATCTTCAATGATCTGCCTTCCGTGTCCCTCCAAGGAAAAGGGTATTGCTTAATGACACATGAGCACATGGGACATCGTAAACCCTTTAAATAAGACTCAATTCAGCATGAAATTTGATCGTCCCAAGTGAACTGCTAAAACTCTCTAAAGGAGATCTTCAAAGATGCATGTTTTATGGTCATTGTCAAGCTTTTGGGGAAGAAGCCAACAAGTTTAGCCAGATTTTTCCACATCATCTTCTGGCATTTTACAGCCCTCATTATTGAGCCAAGAGCAGAAAAGCCAAAAAGGGTTGTTAGCTGTTTTTTTTGTTTTGTTTTTTTAAAAGCAGGACAATTTTTACAGCTTTCAATGCTTTTTCTCTAGGGTGCCAGGAAAATCAGCTCTTCCTAAAGACAGCCTAAGATTTAGGCAACAGTCCTCTTATCTCAAACTCACTTCCATTTCTTGTCTCAATGGCAACTTAATTGAGGATCCTGGAAGATATCAGGACATCAGATTTAGCATTGCTGATACTAAGTTTTAAAGTTTTCTTTCCCCCTCTCTCAGAAAAAAAAAAAATAAAATCCTGTTGTTTCCACAGCATCAGAGAGAATAAATCTAGAAAGGGAAATGCTTCCCTGGCCCTGTGAACTAGGTGGTAAGTTGAAATTGCCCAAAGTATTGCCAGTTATTTTGTCGCCTAGAACAAGTGGGAAAGCAATCCAAAGCTCCAAAGAACAATACTACACTAATGCCACAGACTGGCATTATAGCAGCAGTTCTGCTTTGAAACAGAGGTGATTTAAGTTCCTCACAAGGGCAGCCAACATGTAAATAAGTTGAATCAATAGGCTGGCTGGTGACCAACACACCATCAGCACCATGCAGGACTCCAAGTGAGAAAAGGGCAAGCGATCAGCCCTGCAGGAGGAGTTGCTGACATCACAGTTCCCCACTATAAAGCCAGTGGGAATGGCTGAGCTCAGTGGAGGTGGTTGCATTCTTCTCTAATTCAAAAGTTTATCCTAAGCTTGCAGAGTAAGATGAAGAAACTTCTTCTGTAAATGTGACCTGAGAAACATCATTTTCAGATGGAAGGTCTAGAAAGGTTGCTTTTGTTGTCTTGAAGTTTAGGATGGTTTTAACTATTATTTGAGTTCTTGTCAGTGTCTGAAGTCACATTCTTCTGTTTTCAAATACTGAACTCAGTCATTCAGCAATTAAACACAAAGAAAATAAATAAAATAAAAAAAGGAAAATAATGTATACAGACATACATAAAATGAAAAGCTGTTTCTGAGCTGAATGGGTTAAGTTGAGCATTATCACTCAAGCATGTTAATTCAGAAGTGGGAAGGAAACCTAGGAGGAAAACGAGGAAGAATACTACAGTCAACTTTTTATGCTGCCTTTTAGGGTATGGAAATTGGACCACTCACCTCCACTAAGTAACTTCATCACCAGCCAAAGCTCATCTTTCACCACAAATGACGTGTAGTAAGAGACAATGTTGGGGTGATGGCACTGACTCATTGCTTGGATTTCTTTCTGTAAAGAAAAATAAAATGTTAGCAGTTGGACTCAACAATTATCATTCCTTGAGTACAGAAATTATCTCCCTTGAGATACAATGTTCAAAGGTGAGAAGAAAGGATATCTAGGAGCTAACCACAAAAAAAAATCCAGAAATACTCATAACACTCAGTCTGCATCATACTAGAACCCAAAGGCATTACAGGATGCTCTACTTGCCTATCTATCTGGCAAGCAGAAAGCAAAAGGGATTTAAACCCTCTTGGCAAAGGCAATAAAGTGATCCTACCCCCAAAACCTGCTTTCAGCTTCAAGAGAACATTCCTGAAAATTCACCAGCGTTCCCTAAGTTTATGCCACTAACTCCTTTCAGTGATCCACTGCACAACGGACC
This sequence comes from Penelope pileata, assembly GCA_013396635.1. Taxonomy (NCBI): domain Eukaryota; kingdom Metazoa; phylum Chordata; class Aves; order Galliformes; family Cracidae; genus Penelope; species Penelope pileata. The sequence continues at coordinate 120,739 of WBMW01003850.1, forward strand.
CTTAATCAGCCAAAGACTATTATTTGGATGAGAAAGGGAAATATTTGCCTCTGAGAAAAGTCTCTCATCCTTAATGTTTCTTCCCAGCATGAAAGCAGATGGCTCAGCTCAATCAGGTTGAGGGCACAAAGGACAGCTATATCTTTTGTTGTACAGGAAGAATAGGGAAAACAGTTTGAGATTAGAAAGTGGCTGGCTACTACAGATGGAGTACAATATGAAATATGTTCAGATACGAAACTGCTTGAGTTTTTACCGTGCTGACTCTTGATATGTTTATGGGTTAAGGACTGAGGTTTCCCAGAGGGGGAACGACATCACAGAAAACACTGATTTCTCATCATGCAAGTACTAATAACCAGGCTGGAGAAAGCCTCACAATTTCTTGATTGCCCATAGACAAAAGCCATCCATTAAGCCAAGCCTGGCACCCTGCACTACCCAGTTGGGCACTTGTGCTGCAGCCAGGCAGGTAACCTCAGCCAAGAGCCCCAACCTGCCTGTTTGCAGCCTCCAGCATTATCCATGAGTTCCCTGATAGCCTGAATTTCTGTTCTCAGAGACATTCCTTCGCTGACCATATGCACAGCGCTTTTCAAAGGTTTACTACTGCTCACTGTCAGAGCTGAGCCCCACAGCCCCATATGCAGGGGGAAGGAGAGCAAGACCACCTCCCAGACATGCCCTGGTCCCTTCTTCCCCAAGCACAAGACCTCCCTGGCACCGAAACACAAGAGGATGCTTTGAGGACTCACCCATGCCTAGGACACTCCACAGGCACAGCAAGTTCCCCTCCTACCCATGTACAAAGCTCCACTTGTGACTAAATCCAGCAGAAGGGAGCACTGCCTCCCCAGGGTACGTAGCTGGAAGTCACAGCTACACAGAAACATGCTAAGATCGATTCACCCAGTTGAATACTGCTTTTCAGAGAGCAGGTGTATTTGAGGAATCAAACGCAGTCAGCTCCTCTTTCAGCTTCCCCAGAGGAGGCACCAACTTTCCAGGAAATTTCAATAAGCAGATTAAATGAGAATTCTAAACAGGAAGGGATATTTGAAGAGCTGGGGAGTAAGGCATTCAACTCAGCAGAGCGTACTCCTTGACTTAAAAACCGCTCTGTGAAAACAAATACAGCCTGAAATAATATCCTCTGCTTATTCTGACTGCTCCAGCTCCCCTCCCTGCAAACACTTGCTTGTGTCAAGCTATTTTTCAAAAAGGAAATAAATTAGCACCTTCAGAGTTTGCTAATGCCTTCCAATTAGGTTTCTTTACAATGCAGGGAAACCCCTCAACAAACAACATTAGCAATAAAAAAAGTTGCTTTTATTTCCTTGTTTCCAGTTTCTGCTAGGGGATGGATGAGAGCTGGGGACCTGGATGAACACAGGTCAGATTCAGCGACCGTTTTGTGCTCTCTGTCACATTTCTTGCACAAAACCTGGCTGCTTAGCAAGCTGTCTGTAAGCATCCATCAATCCACCACAACACATTCGATTTATACAGCCTCTCCAAACTCAGCCCACTGAGCTCAGAGTTTTAAACCCACTCACTTACCCTGGAATCCCTGGAATAATTTTGGACCTGCCTGGAGCACTGGACTGAGCCCTTTGTTAGGGGATCCATAAACCTGACACAGCTTTTGTCCCTGTGCCTGGAATTAGCATTTGACCTAAAGCTTTAAATTCATTTTTAAACTTTTTTTTTAAACATACATGCAAATACAGGTGCCTAACCTCTGACAATTAAAAATAAACATATTCACAAATGGCACTAGAGAAAAAAACAGGTGGAAAGAAGGAAGCAGGACGTTTGCAAGTCTTCCTTTCAGCCAGCCCTTCCCAAAACCCAACATTCTTGGAAATGACTCTAGAGGAGTTGTTTTTAATCTTTTCTCAGTTAAACCTCTCAAAATATTTTGAACTAGCTCCCTGGGAGATCGAGAGTAGTACAAAAAATATACACAAATGTTACGTATTTTACATATGTTAGTGCATCCCAGTGGAGTTCAGGAGACAGCAAGACAAAGCTTGGACCACGTTTATTTAACAGACTGGATCTGGATCAGACCTTTGCCATGTGACCAGCTCTGTACCACATCACTCTGCAGTGATTCTGTGACACTTTGTTACTGCTTTATTACTTTCCAAGAACTTCTTCTGTTGCACATTACCATATTCTGTTCCCCAGGATGGAAATAACACTTGAAAGAAAAAAGTTATGGATGTCATATGCTGCAGTGCACAAAGCAGAAAAGGGAAAATAAATCATAGTAAGCTTTACCTACGTGACAAAACACCATCAACTGGAAGATGTGTAGCAGTGGCAGATTAAAACACTTCTGACACAGTGTAGCAAGGCTCTAAATAATTCACTACATCACAACCCCTACTTCCCAGTGCTTTCACACTGTTACCAGGAAGGAAGAGCAGCAGTCAGGCAGACTTTCCCGGTCACCCACAGACTCCCAACCATTTTCAACAGGTTTTTAGGCTAAACTCATGCTGCCTACTCAAAGCTTCCTTCCTCTTTGCTCTCACAGAGGGTACCAACATCCTGGAGGCTCGGTGCATACAACTGCTTTAGCTGATCGTGGCAAATCACAGTGGGCTTTGTGGTTGAAACGCTTCCTCGAATAATTGAAACCAATCCAGCTGTCACATATACAAGTGTGTTACAGCAGTACAGATGCAAGGGTTTAAGTGCTGTAGTTAAGGAATCCCACTCAAGAATCACTGGGGAGCTCTGCTCAGAAGCATACTTGCAGAATAAGGAGGGAATGAAACACAGGAATGGTCCTTTTGGGTGCAGAAAGAACAGCTTTAATACTGGTGCCAGCATGTTTCAGAGTGTTCACTGCAGAACTGCTCTTCAAATACTATGAAGTAGTATCAGGCAAACACTTCCCATCTTCTCCTAAAAGACATTGCTATCCTCAAATGACACAAAGAAATAACTGATTTACAGCCACATTGCCCTCGCTCTTGCTAGCATCTAAACTATGTCGCAAAACTAATAAAAATCTCATCAATTTTTATACATGTCATAATGTCAGTGCTAAACATCAGAATTTATTGGGGCTGCCGTCCACAACTTTTAAAGTGGAAACATCTTTTCATTCCTGCTCTTTGCTAGAGGCTCCTCAAACTATCTGCAGATCCAGCTGCTGGTAGGCAGCTCTTCCATCCAGTTGCTCATACACACACAGCCCTAAATCCCTTCCTTTACGAGATGCAGCCTTACTGCCAACTCCCAATTTCAAGATCCATAAATTACACTGCCTTCTGCTCAGTTATGGAGAATGAATTACTGATAAAAACATGTCTAGACACAGGCAATGGTTTGGAGATGGTTACATGCTCACCCTGGGCTAGATATTAAAAATAACTGTACTGTCAAATACCAAAAGCAAATAGACTGGGATTAGCTCTAACGGCCTCCACGTCTTCCATTAAGGGTTCTAATGAATGTTTTCAGTGCTTCTGCAGGCAATAAAGGAAGCATTTCAAGGCTTCTGAAACACTAATAAAACTGCTGTAAAGTATCATTTAGAACCATAAGAAACCTATTTATCTCTTCTAAGTCAGACACATTTCTGGAGATCTGCTATTCTGGAAGTACATTTATTTCCCCCACTGATGAACAACTGAAATTTGAGTTAACAGGAGCAGAGCTACAAAGCAGGTAAAGCTGCATGGAAGCCACTAGCTGAACCTTTTTCAGTGGTATTTTCTGTCCACATTATCACCTTCTTTTCTCTGTGCTTATCTGCCCCCAAGGCACATTTCAAAGCCATTTGCTCTCAAACAGAAGGACAAAAATCTCACTTCATTTAGTTTTACTTCCTCCATGTTGACGTGAACTCAATAGATATAACACAAGCAATCTGCTTCTACATGGGTACCTGCAACTTCAGGGTAATCCAGGGAGTTGTTGACTTGGCTATCCTACCTGAAGGCAATTGTGACCATATGAGAATGGGGAGAGGGGCAAAAGAGAAATTAAAGCAGATCAGATGTGATCTCCTCCCTGAATACACAGATGCCCCAGATGGGGATGGCAAATACTTCCCTCAGCTGAAATTTCAAGGCATATAGCAATAAAACTCTTCATCCTTTTAAAGCAGAACTCAGAATTCTGGTTCTATAGGCAAACATAGCCAATCAAGTTTAGCTTTAAGTGAAATTCTAATGGCTTAGTTAAAGGCTATAAATTTGAGGATATTGATTCTTTCCCGTTTTTAAATATCAGCATAAAAACCCACGATAACCTACTACAATCACCTTAAGAACTATGATTTGAAGGAGATGAGGAAGAAGCCTGGAGCTGAAAATCAGAGATTTTGATCCAAATTCCATGTCCAGATTATTCAGTTCAACTCCATACCTCAAGGCATGGTGACAGACCAGTACAATTAAGAAGGGATTAATTAGCCCATCCAGAGCAACAGCAGAAACTATTACACACTTCATTTCGAAATGGCTAAAACGTCTTCATAAAGAATTTAATCTTAGCTGATGGCAAACAAGCCACCTGAGTCAAGTCATTCATGGGCTGCTCACTTCAGTGTGCCTTCCTTCAGTGCCATTCAGCGGTTGTTCCCTCTCTGAAGACCTGCACTGTCAGTGACCACAAGCTAAAAGCAGACAGTTAAATTGTAGAAATTTGTATATTCTGTTTTTTTCTAGTTTTACGAGCTAAAGGGCAACAGACTGTGACTCATCTTGAAGACAAGCAAAGCCAGTTTTACCTTCTTTGTTAACTAAAGCATCACCGACCCCTGCAGCTGTTCAGATCAACAATAATGCTTACAGTTATATGAAGCTGTAAATTTATAGGCAACTATGAATTCCTTAGAATTATAGACAATAATTTTGTCAACTGTAAGTTCTTTAAAATGACTTAAAATGCCCCATCTAGTGCTCATCCAGTCCAAATGAAGACATTCTTCTTCCAGGTTTTCACACACTGTTAATCCTGATCGTCAGACTGAGGTTTACAAGGAAACAGCATCAACCAGCAAAGTAGTTAAGGTTTCTGTTGTTGCTGCTTCAAGAACTCCCCAATCAAGCAGCACAACAGCTTCAAGTCTTCTGTAAAGCTGCAATCCCATCACACAAGAAACATGTAACACAGCACAGTGAATAACCATGCAGAGGCTGTGTGTTACCTGTGAGGCTATCTGGCACTGACACTGGGGGGCTTTCTCCCTTGGAACAAGTGTAAAGATCCTAAGGACTGGAAGAGGAATTACGATGGCAATTCCCATAAGATGACAGACAAGGATGACCAGTCTGTATGTCTACAGCAGTCTGCTCCTTTGTTCCCATCAACCTTATGGTCGAGTTAATCCACTTGTAGGAACTGTTGTAAGATCAAAGTCAGTTCAATATCCTGTCCAAGTCTTCAAAAGAAGGTGTAAAACCCCGTAACAAGCAGTTACAGAATTATCTGCCCGGAGAGGAGACTTCTGACTAAGCCCAGGCAGTTAACAGTTGGCTGATGCTTTAAACCAGGGGAGTGCATAATCCTTTTTTTAAATCCTATCTAATTTAACCTTCTCAACTCTAGGTTGATTTATTTCATCTCACGCAATGTTTGATCTCTGTATTACTCACAGCAAGCTCCCCAGGTCAATTCCATAAAATTCAAGAGGACATTTCTCTCCATTGTAGTTAGATTTGTTACCCTCAGCTTCCTTAGCTGCCCTCTGACCGTAGGAGTGGAAGAAAGCAGCACCCTCACTTCACTCCTCTTATATGCAAGACCTGTTATGTCCATACTTGGACTCTTGCCACATCTCTCAAGCTTTTCTCCTATAGAATCACTCTGGGAACTGAGGAGGCAGCACTCCCAATCAGCTGGGAAAGCCCTATCTGAAATAACTCGCAGCTTCTGCTATTCAACATCGCTACCAACTGCTAAACAGAGAGAAACCCTATCATCTGTTCCTCTAAAAGCTTGAAAAAAAAAAAAATCCATCTGGATCAAAGAAAGCTAACTCTGCTTTAATTGCATGAAAATGAAGCAGAGTCTGATGGACAGAGAAGAAATTAAAGGCCTTTTAGATCAATAATTCTTCACAACAAGACATTTGAATAAGAACAAAGGTTATTTTGAGACAGATGTTACACCACTGTGCTTCCAGGACTGGCAAGTACAGCAGCTACATCCCATCCAGGAAAGAAGAGGTAAGAGCAAAACGGCAGTGAACAACATTCAGCTGTGAAATACACCACGAGCCACGAGGTGCTCCCACATTCCCTTGTCTCCAGACACCTGCTGCTATACAAGCTAAAAGGAAGCTCGAGGCTGCTCATCCATTCAGATGCTTACAGGGAATTTCCTAACTTCCCTCCAAGCTAACCTTCCTCTTCCATCCCAAAAAACAGAAGCACTAAGGGGCATAGATATTACGAGTACTGGAAGGAACAAATCATCCTTATCGACGGCAGAATCACCTCCAGCCCCACCTTCCCTCCTGCAAGCAGTGTGACACTTCTGCCCTATCTGCTAGGCAGATTCTGGGAGTAAACAAATTTGCTTCAATGGAAAAGTCTATGGATCTGAAGCACTGCAGGCTCAAAAAAAAAAAAAATTAAGTCCAATTTTCCCTTTTCTATGTCACTGTCTGATTGCTGGGCACTGCTGTAACACGAGAGCATTGATTTACTGCCTGGGGGACAGAACAAAGTTTACTGTAAGCTGACTGTTGTGCTTGGATACCCTCAGTGCAATAGAAAGATAATGGATCTGATAAAAGCCCAAGTTCATGCTTTTAATGGCATTAGCATGAGAGAGAAAGTGAGGGAGGAGCATAATACTTGTACGGACTCACCATATTTCCCTTAGCACTTAAAACTGTGCTCTGCAAGGGCTTACATGTATGGGTTTTGGAGAAAAAAAGTTCTGCAATAATAAGCAGTTGTGCAAAAAAAGTTAATTAAACAGATTCAGGAAATTGCCATGAAGGGAGACTACAAGACTGACAGCCTTGAGAATATTTACTCTGGAGAAAAAGCAAATATGAAGACAAGATTAAGATGTAAGGAGAGTAAGAACACAGGGCAGGGAGATGAGGAGATTCCATCCTTTTGGCTCTTGCATTGAGAAACATCATCCAGTAGACTGAAATTCAGAACAAATCAAGGGAAAACACTTTTTCTACAAAACATATCTACCTTGGTGACCTCTGCTCCAGAAAGCTGCTGCAGCTCAAGAACACCTTCCTCCCACCACCCTGCCACAATTTTAAGTATCCATAGTCGCATTTTTAATAAATTTCCAAAAATAATTGAAAGAGCAGTTTAAATCTGGATAAATAACAGCTCAACTGTTACATGTCAGAACATGAACTTGTTTAGCAAGAGATTATCCCAAAGTTGCCTAGAGCTTGATTCTTACATTTTCCTCTGAAATACCACGCACTAATAACTTACCTGTGTTTCTTAAATCGGGTTTGTAAGGGGGCTACAGGCTTTGGCAGCACAACTAAAGACATGGCACAAAGGCTTATTTGGAAGAACAGATTAGGAATTTGTCTTCTGATGTACGCAGAAAAAGAGAATCAGTCAGGCTACCACATCAGAGTGAAAAGGAAGGATTTGGCCTTCTGAAGGAGCTGTATATGTCACTGTTAGAATAAATCTGTGTGCTTCAGCATGAAACACGACCTCTGAGGAGAGGTCAACTGGTTTTGGTTAGAGGGCTGTTGACTACCAGGTTCTCTTCACTTTTGCAGACTCCTGGACTTATGTCTTGCTATTAAAGGGGTTATTTTTACAGGCCATGCCCAAATTAGTCAGTTGGAGCCACGTAACGTGCGCGTGCTGACTATAAAAAGCTACCAGGCAAGTCATGAAAAGTCTCTTCACTGACAGCAGGTATAGGAAGACCTCAAATGCCCACCTTCATCCCAGACATTAACAAGCACTATGGTGAGATGTAAATGTCTGCCTTCACAGCAGGCCTACACAGAAGCCTGCAGAAGGACCCACACTAGATCTGGTCACCAAATTGGAAACTTAGACCTGACAAGAGCCATTCATTGCAGCCCAACCATAACAAGAAAAATCATTGTAAGCAATGGGGTCAACCAGAGATTTAAAATATGCAATTAGACATACTTATCTAAAATTGCATGCCAAGTCTCTGCAGTGTACCTTTCCGAACCTAACCCTTTTAGCTGGAATTGGCAGTTGCTCAAACACTAACAATCTCAATTAGTGGATCATGACTATTCTGTTTGGCATACTACTGAGGCACAGGAGTAAGGATAAGCAACATGAAAGACTTGAAAAGAGTACCAAGGGATGGTATCAGGACGGTGAAAAGGGAAGCAATCTGCAACCCCTACACTAGCAAGAGCTGTAAGAGAGTTTGAATGCAGGTCATCTTAAGAGAAAGTCCTACACACAGCCCTTCACAAGCACATTAAGATGTGACAGCTTGAATGGAGCCTTTCCTCTTTCTAAGAGCATATTTGGAGATACCTATGATGATAAAGAGAGCATTAGTCACTACATTGAAACTGGAGCTATGGTTCAAGTGACTTGCTGAGAATTACATGTGTGTAGAGCCAGCCAGGACGCCTGCATTCTGTCTCTGTTCTACTATCACCAGACCCAGCGCCTGGGTTAACACCACCGAAGCTGTCAGGATGCAAGGGGAAAGACAGGAAGGTTAAAAAAAAAAAAAAAAACCCTGGAGAGTTGCTTCAGAAGGAGAGGTGGTACAAGACTTTCCCTTGCCTATCCTCAGACCCTGCCAATCAGTATTTACTACGGAAAGTTTTATCCAAGAGACCTTTCTCAGCTTCAGTAGGGACACTGTGTTCACAGGAATGCCTCTTTCTGCCTGGCTTAAACCCAGGGACCTTCCACACGTGAGGTGAACGGGAAGGCTGCTGCACGAGCAACACCAGCTCTCACACATCATAAAGCAGAAAATAAATCCCATCAACATACAAGACTGATAACAGAGAGCAAATTTTAGTTACCATGGCTACCTGTCTGAAGCAGTTTTCCATTGAGAAAATCTTAAGAGGCACACATCAGAAGAAAAGTACAGAGCTCCAGAGGAGTCTACCTCCTGCCCTGAACTCAGAATTCGTGAGGGTTGCCGTACGGCAGCCTGTAACACATCAGTGATCCCTCAGCTGGTATCAGTACTCTGAACAGATTAGGAACAACAGCTAGTTTATACAGTTTCTCTCCTTACAGGTGAAGGAGAGAATGTAAAGAACTGAAGGACAGGAAGAGAAAGAAAAACCACTCCCCTAAATTGTACAGTCTCTGGAAGCTCTTAGCTTTCCATCCTCCTCAAACTGCAGAGCTCTTGCATGCGCAGCTGAGCTTTATACTTGCACATTAACTCCATTCAAAACAATGGGATTATACAGAGTGCTTGGCTCTAAACAATAGCCTCAAGTTCTCCAACAATTGATCTTTTTAACATTTTCTTAAGCACTGTATCCCACAACCAGGGCAATTGAACTGCCTCTAGTGAAATCAGTCAGGTCTGCTCATACCACCTCGAGAGCAAGGTCATTTAAAGGCACTCAGCAAACAGATGATGTTAACTGAAACGCAACTGGCCAGACCATTTTGGTTGCATACCAGGAGTTCATCCATGCTCGTCTGACACTTCTCAAGATTGATCCGTTTAATTGCCACCTTCTCCTTCTTCGGAATACAGAAGGCTGCCTGCACCACAGCTGTCGCTCCGCTCCCTGTGGGTGGAAAAATGAGATGGTTAACATCATCCTGTGGACTTCAGCAAAAAGGATGGGAGGTCAGACAACAAAATGACAAATGCCAGTTACTAAAGACAGCAGAGCCAGGTGAAAACCCAGTGAGTGAAGGCCACCCATAGGCACTGACCCCCTTTGGGTCCATGCAACTCAACGGGGCAGCTCTGCTGCAACATCACAGAGCTGGGCTAACCCAACGCAAACAAGTGGGTCTTCATGAGGGATCATTACAGCTATGCAGAAAAAAAAGACTCCAGGTTACTTATAACAGAGGACTGATTCTTCCCGTGTGCTCTTAAAAGAAAGGCCACTGAGGTCATGCAGGCTTTTAACCTGATGTGTTCACCCAGAGTGTTGAAACAAGCCACGCTCTTTGCTACAAACGCTAATGACATTTTTCAAATAGTTTTATGTACTAATTCTCTCCACATCTCCCCCTCGTTTTATGCGAAGGCACGAGGCAGGCTTCATTCAGCTGTTCAGCTCCAGCTCTCACCCAGCAGCACAACGCCTTGGTAGCTGGGTTGAAAACCGCAACCAGAGAAATTAAATTCAAACAGGGAGAAAACACTGCCATTGGAAGCTGTTCCAACTGGAAAAAGTAGGCACAGAAGTTCTGGATTTGAACTGCTCAGCAATATCACATCCTTCAGTACCAAAAGGAGTGTGCAGCAGTGAGACTTACACCACCTAACTGCTTTTGGACCCGCATTTATTTGCCTCCAGAAAGAGCTGCAACATCTGCAACTCAGCAGTAGGACATCTTGCTGCTTTCCTTTCTACCCTGATCTTGATTCTTCACGTTTGCACACCTCCCTGGAAAGGAATAAATTCCAAAGAATAAGAAAAGCAGTAGGATAAGTGAGCAAAAGCTCAAGAATTTCCTATTGCCAATATTTTATTAAAATGCTATTTAAGAAAAAAAAATCATTGTGCTCCTTGTCCTAGGCATAACACTTGAGCACATTTGGGCGGATGGAGGACTCCCATTCTGCACTTTGGCACAAAACACTCCTATTAGAAGACTCTCCCATTCTTAACACTATAAAATCAACCTCCTCATTCTCCAATACAGATCAATCACAATATGTTTGCCACCTTTTTAATACATTCAGGTCAACTGGGGGCAAAAGCCAGCAATCCCCAAACAAAGGCCATTGAAGCTGAAGCAACTACCAGCAGCCACCTCACAGCACCACGCAGCAAGTCACAGCCAAACTCCAAGTGCCAGGCTGGGGAAAGAACTTGAAGCCCAGTCCTAAAAGATAAAGTGCTCCATCCAAAGTCACACTGGAATAAATACAAAGCTCTGAGCTTGCTCCTCTAATCTTCAAGCAGTACCCACTATAGGAGCTGTGCTTCACTTTATATGGCATTGTGAGCGGACTCTGGACAGTAGCTCCAGCTTGCCAGTTGCTTCCTCAGAGTTTACATTCTACAGGCAGAAAGCAGCAACGTGCAGAACACAAAATGGCAAAGGTTCTCAAGCTGTATTGTTTCATGAAGCAAATGGGGTTATAAGTTCAAGACTATTTGATACTACTCACAGCCATATTAATTTTTCAGGGACTATTCCTAGCAGAGGGCAAAACAAAGCTACCAGAAAAAGCTCAGGTGGAAGAAAAGCACAACAGGGGCAAGAACGGTTACCAGGGACTTTAAAAATGAAGTTTGAGCACCAGAAGTAGACTTCTGCCTGGCAGGCAGCACACAGAGGACTCCAAGATGAAAGCAGCAGCCTCAGCTCTGACACTGCCACTCACTGGGAGCTCTGGGTGGCACCAACAGAGCCCTCTCCATCCCAAATCTGCTTCCCCAAGTTCTCTGCTGCTGTTTTTGGGGGAAAGAAGTGAAAGCACACAAAGTGACTCAGGATGAACGCAGCAGAGCACGAAGCAGTGGTGACAAAAGGCAGGAGAAGAGCTATGTCTGCATTTCATCACTGCACGCCTGCCTGCAGCAACGCACTTCTGGAAGTCAGAACAAAGAAAGCCAAACATTTGCGACTATTACTCCTTCAAAACGAGTTAGCTCCCAGAACAAAGGTTGCTGCTGGCATGTTCAAAGCTCCAGCATTATCATTTCCTTCTTTGGATGCCTCGGTGCATCGTAACAGATGAGGAGGAAAGCACAAGCTGGATGCTGTAAGAATACATCTCAGTATTGGACCGTGCACCTCGGAGGACTGTCTTACAACACAACCCTTTTCACTCTTCAGTCAGATTTGCATTGTAAACTTGGTCCTAGAACTACTTAATGCAGTTGTCACCAACACAGCCAGAAAGTCTCTGAGCTCAGATGCTGCTATCTTGGACACTCACGGCTGCAGCACCCCACAACACAGCACTCCAGGATTTCTGTGCTGCTGGCACAAGCCTGATGGGCAGAGATGCTGCTTAGAATCCATATGTGATACCACTACAGTAGATCCAATCATTACTGCAGATCAAATCATGAGAAGAGAGCTCAAGCCCAGGGCTTTATAGAAATGACTACACAAAGAGTGGCTTTGTGTTTTTATTTCTTTCTTTTCAAAGATGTTACTACCAGAAACAATAGATGCAGAATAATTAGAAGCAGGACCCTGCACGCTACACTCTTCCAGCCTGCCTCATCCAGGCTTGCAAGGACTTCAGGGCAAACACTGCTTCTCACTGAGTGCCAGGACAATGCCCAGCCTCCAAGGACCCGATCTGTTATGGGGGTGCGACATTATTTGAACAACAGTAACGAAATCCCAAACTAAATCCTTCTGGGCACATGGCAGGGAACCATCTCAACTGGAGGCTCCTCCTGGTTAATTCCCTGCTGCTCCCACTTCTCTGGCAGCTCTCTCCAGTTCGATCACCACCTGCTCTCCCTACCCTACCCCCCTCCTGCTAATTCGTCATTTCTTTCAGCTCCTCTGTAGCACTTAATTACAGAGAAACAATGAAATCTCAAAAGCGTATCAAGCAAGGATTAAACCAAGCTGCAGCTCGCCGTGCCACAAGCAAGCTGCTCTTTGGTAGCAGCAGCGGCGTGCAGCGCTCCTGGGACAGAACAAAGGCAGCTTTCCATGCTTCTCTGAAGAGCACAGAAAACATAGCAACACGGCCACTCAAGGACTTACAGCCACACAGTTTGATTATCGAGTTCCAGGGCGGCGAGAGAAACAAAGGAGAGAAGCTGCAGCAAGGATGCTGAACTGTTAGTGAAAACGAGCATAGATGGACAGAAGGATGCCAACAAAGTAAACGGTCAGCCAGGAAGTTTTTGAAAGTTTAGGAGCAGGAGGAAAACACGAGGGAAAATGAGAGAAGTGATCTCCCAGCTGCTAGGAACGATCCCCAATGAGAAACAGCACCAGGCTGTTTGCACTGGAGTAGCCCAGCTCAGATGAACCAACTCTCCTGGCTGCCATCAGAGCCAAATGCTCAGCCCCAGGTTCATGGTTCTGTGCCCAGGTCACACCGCTGCCCTCCTCAAGGCGCTCCAACCAAGGTCAGTGGTGAGGCTCTTCCCTTCGCCGCCCTCAAGATCGGCTTTCGGAGAAAATTCGCTCCCTAGTTAATCTTGCGCAGCGTGACTGCTTAGCAAAACAATGAAAGCTGGGCACAGCCAAATGCTTGCTGCTCTGTTCCTGAAAAGCACAAGGTCATTTTGGTGATGGCTGCGAAGAAGGAGAGAAAGGAAAGAGACCCTGGGTGAGTGTCAGGGCCTGGTTAAGAGCTCCCCACTTTTGCCTCCGTAGGATCTCAGCTCCAGTTCCAGCCCTTGGATAGCAGCTGCCAAATTCTTCTGTAAGAGGGTCATGACCTGCTTTAGGAAACACTGCTTAAAGAGGAAGCCATACCCTTTCAGACCGTTGCTTCTTTAATGTTTCTAATATTAAATGGCTCTTTCTGAACTAAATGGTTCTTTCTGAACTAAATCCAACTTCTAAAATAATAAAAACAACCAAAGCCTCCCCAGGCACTCCGTGACTCAGCCTGATTTCCCTGGGTCTCACACATCTCCTGCAGATCCACGCTCCTCAAGTGCCCACTCCTCAGCATCCAGAGCTCCAGCCCCAACTTCTTAAGGTGGGACCATGCGAGTCCACCTCCAGCTTCCGAGGCAGGCTGGATGTTATCTCTTCTGTGCAGTCACTTCCCGTCGTGTAACTTTCATGCTTTTTCAGATTTTTTGTTTTTTTCAAAATAAAACTTCACACCTTTGAGATTTCTGACAAAGTTGATGGAAACCAATGATTCCAAGGCTATTTGGAGAAGCAGAAAGTGGACTGCCTTGCACAAACAGCATGTTCACATCTACTTTGTTTCCAGAGGTAACTGAACTAAAAGGAAATGCCATCTTTGCAGCCTCATAAGGACATGGAAGCTCTCCCACAAAGACAGAGATGAATTCATCCCTGCACTGATGCCTCCTCCCAGACTAGTGCAATTGAAGCCAGAGGTCCTTTTGGCAAAGGCATCTGCTTGAGCAATGGGAACAGTCATGCCAAATGATCACAAGACAAACATCAAATCCTGGCTGTAGAACAGTGCCTCTCATCATGTGGGATGGGGGTTTAAATTAGCTGCATAGAAATGAGCTGCATTGAGTACTCACCAAAGTGTTGTTCAATCCATCCCACTACTGGGAACTGTATGCCATACCCCAGGAGAAGGGAAAATTTCCCTTTTAAGGTAACTCAGCTGCCCACACAGCTGCTTCAGCCAGCAGGAGCCACCTTCCTTGGAGCATCAGTCATTATCTTAATGTGCTATCAATGTCTCCCCACAGAGGAAACATTACCTTCCAGGGTCAAATGAATGCTAGAAATGATAGTTACCTTTATCACAACAAAATTCCCTTTTCCCATCTCCTGTCAGCCTCCTCCTCTCAGCCCTTTGCCCTCAGTCCGCAAACAACACTCAACCTACTGGAAAAGTATGGGATAATTTATGGGAAGGAATCCCTGGACATCTCCATTCTACTCTCCTGCTAGAAACAGAGCTCAATCTCAAGTTAGATCAGGCTCCCCAGCAGCAAATTCAGGCTGACTTTGAAGGTCTCCAGTAATGGATACTCCACCACCTCTTAGGCTGTTCCTGTGTCCGACCACCCATGCCGCACAGCTTTTTGTCCTGCTATCTAATCAGACTTTACAGCATTGCAACTCACATCTGTGGTCTCCTGCGCTTTCATGGGGCACCTTGAGACCTCTCCTCTACAAGTTCCCATTTGGGAGCAGAAGACAACACCCTCCCTTGCCCTGGGCAGGTTGGGAGAGCTTGAGAAGAGCTCATCCCAAATCTCCTTCAGCATGAGATCATGCTCAGCTGGACACCTCTGCATGACCCTGCCCTCCTCTTTTGCCATTCCCTGGCATGCCCACAAGCTCTCTATTTTTAAGCGAGAGCTGGAACCCATCCTCCACTAGCTGGAGTGCGGTGCCAGAAAGCCGCTCGTGACACGGGCACTGTTTATAGCTGTGCCCCCGGGTTTTCCTCTTATGAGCAATGCACACAACACACTTCACTACAGGAGGGCTCTGGACCAAGCAACAGCTTCGAGGCTCCAGGTATCCCAGTTTCAGGTACAAAAGTTCTTAAGCTTTTCCACAAAGCATACCACAAAAGCCCACTGACACAGGCTTCAGGACAGGAAATCCTCAACTTGTGCCCAGCAGAAAATGGGAAACTATGTGTAGAAAGAATAACTCCATGCACACTCTCTCCCTTACACTCCTCCCCTACACATCTGCTTCATCAAGCACTGTGTATCAGACTAGATGAAAGCACAGGCATCACCCTCCACTTTCTTCCTGCTCCAAGCCTAAGCTCAGAGATCACCAGTTAGGAGCTGCCATGAACTGCTGCTGACAGCTCTCCTGTGCCACCACGGCTCAACTCGGTACGTTCCCTGAGATAACAGGCACCAGTGCTCTGTGCATCAGAGAACTATTGTTATGAAGAAAGAGAAAAGGTTATATTATCAGGAGAGCTTTTATATGCATTCAACTAGAAGTATTTTATTCTACTTTATCACAGGCTTGTGCCTCCTCGCTCCTGGAATGCCTCCACTATGACCAATGAGTCTTCACAATCCCTTGAGTTCCCAAGAGCACACAAGGCATGAGACCAGCCACAAACTGTGTGATAGCCAGCGTAGCACTTCTAAAAAAGAAGCTTGTGTGAGAAGTACTTCAAGACCTCAGGACAAAACAGCTTGAGGATTGGTGCTTTTTAGGTTTTTAGAACAATAAAACATTGACCCTGGTTAAGTGGCTGCAATGCCAACCTCCAGGCAGCACAAGGTGAGCTGTGTACGTGCGTGGCTGGATCCATGCTGCCTCGAAGTGTAGAAACACAGTGCTGAGCTGGCTGCCTGGGCAGAGAGCATCTCTCCTATCATCAAGTCTCCTGAGCACCATAGCTCTTGGATGAGCCATTTCCTCTTGGTGGTTTCCCAGCACAGCAAACCTTCTGACATGTTTTCCTTTCTACCTGAAGGAAATCTTCAACTTTAGCCCAAATCTGTGAGATGATTAGGGGGGACATGGCTTAGTGGGCAATATTGGCAGTAAGCGAACGGTTGGACTAGATGATCTTAGAGGTCTTTTCCAACCTTAATGATTCTGTGATCATGGGGACAAGAATCAAAGCACAGCCGTACACATTGGCCTTTCTTGAAGTTTTGTGTCTCTGTCTGTACAGATCTTTTTTTCCCTGGGGTTCTACCCTAAGCAGTCAAAGGTTGACCTCTTAGACTTTCAAGCTCAAGCACTAAAACTTGGATCCATGCAAATGAGTGATGTACTTGATGTTCTCATGATTAGTTACAGAAGCAGCATAAGACAATGACAGTTTGCCTCAGCCCCTATCTTTTTATGGGCCTACACCTCTATAACAAGACCATCCAGCCACAGAGTAGCACACACACACCAAGGTCTCCAGGTCTGACATCCATGGTCCCCACTCCAGGTCACAAAGAGGACACCCAAAGCCAAGGACACTTCCATGCTTTACATCATTAAGACTCAAGATTCACATCTGCCACTGCATGCCCAGGAACACCAACCACATTTTGGGATGTTTCAGCTCTTTCTCAGCCTCACGCCAAGTACAGAGCTCTGCTCTGTGGTTACTTGTTCCAAGGACAATACAGTAATAAAAGAAGAAGCCGCAAGACTGGGAATAGTATTTCTTAAGCATTCTTCAAGAACACAGGGCAGATACAATCCAGTTAAACCAGAAATTAAACACCAGATTGTAAATTCACACTGACCATGCACTGCTGGGTCCATTTGCGAAGTTCAGCCTGTATTTTCTCCACCTCATTTGAGGTTTTTGGTGAGAGAAGAGTCCTCTGTCAAAGAATAAGCCCCTTCTAAAAACAAGCTAGCAAAAAAGCCTACTCCCAAATCTGCAGCCAGCTCAGTATGGGGTAGGAATACTCCTTACTCCCCAGGAAGGATTTTACAAGAGCCCACTGGATAGCAAAGATCTTCCTGGCACAAACCCATGATTCAGGAAGGGAGAAGTAATGCAGCATTAATGGTTCTTGAATAGGGCCACAGTTCTTCAAGCCACTTCCCCACTATGTGTCAAATTCCTACTAGAAAACGTATGATCTAATCCACAATGACAATTACAAATAGCATTAATAAAACCAAAGGGAATTCATAATGGGACACAGAAGTATTCTGGCACCGTCACAGAGGGGATGACAAGCCCTGCTCACCCACATCGAGTACAACGCTCGCACAGGGAAGTGACATCTGCTCAGCCAGTGCTGCAGGAAGAGTGGCACAAAGCTACCAATGCCAGAAGTGAAGTTACAGCCCTGATCCATCAGAAAGTCACTCAGGTGACTCTAGAACCACTCACAGCAAACCCAAACAGCAATTTGACTCCAAACATTGCTGTTACAACCACCAGGAAGGGAGAATTGAGCTGGTTTGGTCCTGTGCCTGGCTGGCAAGCTCATGGAGACCTAAAGCAGCAGAGCAATCCTTTGCCAAGATGACGAAAAAAAAAAAAGCCACAAAACCCCTGGTGTGAGCAGAGCTTTCCCTCAGTACTACAGGGAGGAGGCACACACCTACCCCAAGCAGCCCCCCGAGCTGCACCAGCACAGCCCTGCTCACACACCATCCCACTGCCCGCTGATGGATTTGCTGTGGAAAGCATTCTCCTCACAGAGGAGCCAGGGCTTTCCACTGCTTTCTCCATCAGCTGAAGAGAGGCACAGCCACAGCACCACACGGCAGCACCACATTTAAAATCTGGACAGAGGCACTAAAAGGCCAGGTTGAACGTGGTGCACCTTCTTCTAACTTCAGCCAGGCTGTACTTGGTCTACACTGAAGGGAAAAGATATTGAGTAGAGAAGAGGGAGAGAAATAGTTAATACAGCCAAAGGAAGAAATAAATCATCCATTACAACAAAGAAGCATAAGTGTGCTTCTGCTTTTTGATTTGGCTGAAGTGAACAGTTGTGAGGATGCCAACATTGAAGTGTATGTTGGGGGGGGTAGAAGAAAACCAGCAGCCTTCGCTGACTGTACGTATCGCAGCATGGCCACCCTCACACTGCTGATGGAAAAGCTGTACAATGAGCTTGAGCTGTTCTTTTGAAGAAGCTCTTCTAAAACTTGGCATTTCCATGTGGTCAAGGTCAAAATGTCACAGCTCTGCCCTCCTTCAACGCGCTGTAACTCACATCATGCATGCAGCGTGTTCGTTCCTCTTCTGGTCTCACCTTGAGCCCAGCCAACTGCTGCAGATCCTTCGCTGGGTCCCAGCCAAGGGTGACCATGGACGTTAAGACACAGCATGTGCCGGACAACACCGACTGAGAAAGGGTGACAACTGGGAGGCAACGTGTCTGGGCACAGAAGACTTAAGAGCAAATAATTCTGTTTTGCACCAGCACGTCTCACAATTACAGTCTAGACATTTTAATGAAAAAAATTGGCAAAAAGAACGGGGCAAAGCATAGCTTTTACTTGTGAAAGTCTGTTTGTTTCATTTAAATTGCAGGTGCATCTCTTTGTAATGGCCTTTGGTCATTTCAGCCTGAGCTCAACTAGTTTGCAATTCTGTGCAAGCTGCAAGGTCACTTATTTCAAACAGTGCTCACACACAAAGGATGTCTCTTCTAAACTCAATGGCATGTTTTCCCAAAGCTTGAGAATCTTCCCTTAATCATTTCATGTTCGTACCTGCAGCTTCCAAGTGACCACTAATATTGCAACACAAGCCCAGCACGTTCAAAGAACTTCAGAAAATGAGAAGCAGATTGCACAAACTCAGCTATAATATAAGAAACACAACGAAAATATGTGAACCGCATGTGAACTTGCTGACAGCGAGGTATTCACCATCTCGAGAGCTCTTGCTGTTGACAGCACCACTGGAAAACAAGCATTGTGCTCAGAGGTTTCTGTCCACGCAAGACGATGTCTTTCTGAAGGCCCCCAATGCTCTGTGTACCGTGGAGGGCAACGGTTACCAGCACGGATCAGGCTGTGGTGCCAGCATTGTTAATGGTCCATCAACACAGGAACCGCCAGCACTGCAGCACAGACACTGTCCAGCAATGTAATTCAGTCCTCAAGCTCAAAAGGATGACTACAAACCTGTATCCAGTCACTTGCAACAAGTCTGATGATAGACTCAGAGCTATCAGCAGTGGACTGGCCACCACCACAGCTTGGTAGGTGACCCCAGGGAACTCCACGGTATAAATAAGTCTCTGATTTCTAAAGTGTAGCAAGAACTAGCCACTGTAAGTGCACGACTGGATGCCAAGGTTTCTGCAGAAAGGAAGAGGAGTCTGATGGAAATTTCTACCCCACCCCACACTGTATTGTTCTCTGGAAACTCTTTCAGTATCTTGGGCCCTGAACAAAGAACAACAACGTCCGTGTTCTCATCTTTGGCTAACGTTCAGGCTGGGAATCCTTACACACTAATGGTGCTTTCCCAATGGGTGTAACAGCGCTGGGAAAACAGTTGGCCTGTCAATATAGGGCAGTCCAGGGCTGGAATGGAGGAAGAGGAACAGAACCGATCACGTGAAGCACGTGAGCGAGGTATGTGATAAAACTGTCCCTGAGTCACTTTGCTGTTTGGTTTCACCCATCAATTACCCACACATCCAACCCTCCACAGCCCCTACGACACCCAAACCACTCTCCTTTTGCACCAGCACTCATCATCCCTGCCGTATCTTTTAGCAGGGAGGATTGAACCTGAAGCCCACCTCTAGAAACGAACAGAAACACTCCTGACACAGGCAGGCTCCGCAGGGCTGATACCAGACCCCTCCAGGTGCCACCAGGGGAGCTGCCTCTGCTACCCCTTCCCCATGTCAGCAACCCCAGCAAGCTCCCAGGGCCAGATCCACAAGTCCTAGACGACCTGCCACATTTAGTTAAGATGCTATTAGCATGCCTAAATGAGATTTTCAGTTTGAAACAAATTATATTTATTTGATTTTGTGCCAGCATCTCTGGCTAATTTAAAGGGTGCTGCAGCTACACGGTGTTAATTCTACATGATGGAAAGCAGGCTCTAACATCTCAATTCCAAACACAGCAATATTACTGGAGAAGGGTGATCCTTCCCTTTTAAACACTGTCAGTTGTCTTCATGGTATACGCAGCAATGTAAATATCATGCTGGCTGTCATCAGGTATTACCAGGGCTCCAAACACAGTCCTGGCACAGTAGCCAAGCCAGCATTTTCCTTTCCTCCCTCCCAACCTTTATCTCTGAACTCTGTCTCAACTCTAATTGTCAGCTGTAGAGGATATTTTATTTGGCCAGGACTCCACTAAGCAGAACAATCTGTCTGCATACAGTGCAGATGTTTGATAGCGCAGTGGCTATTTTAGGTAAATAAGCTTTTAAGTATCTGATATGTCCTCTCTTGAAGGCTATTATCCTTTCTTTTCAGGGAATCTGATCTAGTAAGTCTTCTCTGCGTCTATTAGTGTGTTCAGCACACAAGATTAGCCCACTAGTTAGAAATTACATTCTTTAACCAACAGTAATGAGAACCTCAGGATGTGGACAAACACACATGCTCAGGCTGCTGTTAGTCTATCAGCCTCTCAGCTGTTCAAACAAAGATTTCCATCGATGACTTGTTCAACAGGAAAAAGGTTCATGCTTAAGACGCCTTTTCCAGAAGCGCAGTTTACTGGAAGTCAATACCAAGGTATTTCTTAGCTGCTAATACCAAGGTATTTATTAGACAGCACTTGGCACCCTCTGTGACAGTCTTTAGGGAAGGTGTGGAACTCGCAGCCCTGGTGCACTAACTCACAAGGTCAGAGGCACAAAGAGATTCATAAACAAGTGCCCTGAGAGGTGAAGTTCTCACAGGTGAGGACATAAACTATGCCAAGTTTCCAAAGGACTCCATTTCCACTGGCAGAGTTCAAGGAATCCCAAAGCAGAAGATGTTTGTAGCCAAGGCACTCGAGGTTTGGAGACGACAAGCTGTGGCTCTCCCATGCTTTTGCTGGCAGCGCGCTGGTACAGCCTGGCTGTAAAGTAAGCAGCATAATAAAACACCAAGCTATAGATGCCTGCTATCAAAGAGCCTGCATTGTTCCTTCCCGCTGTCGTAGGGAATCCATTAAGCAGCTGTTTCATACAGCACTGACAGGGTCACACGGAGATTTGAGTGTTTAATAGAACGTGTGCCCGTAATTCCCCCATGCACCATTTCAAACACAAGCATTCATTAATTTGCTATAGGGATTATACGATTTGGCATCTGCAATAGCAGGGAACTGGACTCCATGACCCAGGGAGTCCTTTCTAGCTCTGTCTCAGCTAAATAGATGACAGGAGCTTTCTATTTTTGTTCAGAAAATTGACATAACGAAATCCGTCCCCGGGGATTTCGCAGGAAAGGTGTCTACCCTGTGACAAGAAGCGTCGCCTTTAATTTACGAGTTCTCAGTCATCAAGATAACCCAGAATGGTGCTGCCTGCCTGAAGCTGGAGGCCACCCGAAATGAAGAAATGAAACTGCCCCACTCACCTCAACAGGTCTCAGCTGTGAGCACAGCCAGCTAATTTTCTTAAGAAAAAGATTCTGCAAGGGCTCTCCTTCCACAGCCACTGAGTTGCTCTCTCACTTTGCAGACGCCATCGTCTCCTACTGCTCTTTGCACCATTTTCAAAGCATCTTCTTCAGAGAGCTAGAATTAACCCCAGGTCCCCAAAAAATGCATTTACAATCCACGGAAGTCCAAAACCAAGCAAGAAGCTAACTGAGGCCAAATCACACATGAAAATGGACAACCTGCCCAGCAATAACCACGGAGCGTTCATCCAGTGCCCAGGAAAACTCAGCTTTCCAAAAATATCTCGAATTGCCACACAACGCAATCATCTCACATCCTGACCACAAACATTTCAATACAATTCCACATTCACAATTAAGTTTCAGAACATTTTCCTAGTTGATAATACTCTCCCCTCTAATGAACTGCAAAATTGGTCAATTAGCTCCGACCTAGGACAAAGTTCTGCCACCCAACGTGCCAGCAGGGCATGCACAGCCCCACGTGCTCGCTCGCACCCCACCAGAAGGCTCAGTGGGTACCCAAGGTCAGCATTCTGCTCCACAGCTTTAATTCCCAATGCTGTGGATGGATGGAAAGTGAATGAATAGAGCATCCTCCCACACAGCTTTATTAATAGCAAGGTGCTAGCAGTAAAAAGAGTGGAGTTTGTGCTCAAATTACCACTCGTGGCTACAAAGCAGTAAAAATCCTGGCAAAACCCAAGGAGAATTTACTACAGTGAGAGATGATCACTGAAGTATTTCAACTCACACTTTTTTTCCCCACAGCTGCTCATACCTCTTCTCTCCAAGATGGATTTACATAGGCTCATTTCCTGCCTGAAGGAAATATTCATTTGGGACAATGCTATAAAATCAGTTTAGCACAAACCAGTTTCAGAAGTGAAATTTTTTTTTTTTCCTTCCTCTCTTCTCCCTCCTCCCCATCCAACCAACCCAGTAGCTCTTGAGACAAAACGGATGGGACAAAAAATTGAAGTTTGGCAAGAAACTAAGCCCTCATTCACAAGAGCTCTTCTGTATTCCAGCAAAAATGCATTTTCATTTGACTGAGTTATAAGACACTCGATGTGTCGCTTCACAAGCGAGCAGCGCATGCAGCACGAAACTTTAATGGATGTATGGAGGGAAAGTTTCAGCTCATTTGATGGTTTGGTGGAAAAGTGAATCAGTGCTGTGGATCTACTCTGCACTTCATTCACAGATGGTGTCTGTGAAGCTTTCAAGGCTCGCTGAAGGCAGCCATCCCTGCAGACTTGGAGCGTGCAGAACTCAAGAGGTCTAAGAAATCCTTGCAAGGAAAATTAAATAAGACTCTGGTTTGGTAGAGGTTGATACATAACCAAATTTTTTTTTTTTTTTTCCAGTTTGGAATTTCTGTTGCTTGAAAAAAAAAAAAAAAAAAATCTGTGTTAAGCAAAAAATCTGCATGCAGTGACTCACATCAGGAAACAATGCTCTTCAGGAACCTTGGGGAGTGGTGAAAAATGACCTGACAGAAGTGCTGCTGGATGTTGTAGCTATCAAGCATCAGTGATGAATACAGGATTTTTCCATATTATTCCATATTCCATTTTTTTTTCCATATTTGATCACCACACATCCCTGCCTGCTTGCATGATGTGATGGGACCCCAACCTGGTGAGAAATGAGGACTATGCAGGCTCTGATGGCCAACAGGAGCACTCCGAGCATCAGCAGTGTTTCAGGGCAAACCACGCACCCAGACAACCAAAGAGACCCAGGCTCCAGTGAACAGGATCCCACGCTGAGGTTGGTCTCCTCACTTGTACTTGTCCCTTCAGTGCTTTTCATGTTCTTCTCATGCACATCATGCATCCAGTCCGGTACCTGTAACCCCATGTAATTTAGGCATATTTATAATATTGGGTATATTAACTGTATCTCACTCAAGTCACACAAATTGGATTTTGTTCTTCTAAGGCCCCCTTCTGCAGCAAAAGCTTTGTTTTGTGCATCAGAGGCACCACATCTCACACCAGGAGAGACAAGCTCCTGGGAAGGAGCCTGGAGCACCCCCCAGCCTGGGACCTAACCCTGGGGCCATGCTGCTTGACAGCCAGGAAGACACACGGAGCTGGACTCCTCCAAAATGTCAGGGCTGAGATCTCTCAGGTGAAGCCACAGGAAACTGCTGCAGCTCCGAGAGCTGAGCTCTTGGCTCAGCATTTGGGCTGTTTGATTCCAAAGGGAGCGCAGGACAACAGGCTCAGCTCATCTGGAAAGTCCCAAGATCCTGATATTTCAAAGATTTTGCAATGCCAAATTCCAGTGCTCCACAGCTATTCTTCTACACCCACAAAGCTCTCAAGTCTGTCTCTTCCTATTAACAACGTTTAATAACACCCGGTTTACAGGCACCCCATCACCATGTCCACAGCTAAATTCACTGCGACAGATTTACGAGGCATATCGTGCATTCTACGGGAAATCTTCCAAGGAAATTTGACCAAAATGCAGTTTTTAGTCATCTGCTAACACAATTAGCAAGAAGAACCAACGTTACTGCCCATCATTTTTAAACAGCTCCAACTTTTGATAAAAGATTGCATCTCTAGACACTGAGTTAGCAAGCAAGCTGCTAACACTCAGAAATAAAACAGATGCTGCCAAGCTTAAAGAGAGCAACACCTGGGGAGAGCTGCTTCTCTCCAAGGCTCCAGGAGGAAGAAGCCTCTAGGGCACGTTGGTCAGGCAGCATATGCACCCTCAGGGGTGCTCAGGAGCCCAGCACTAGCCAAGAGACCTGAATTCAACTGAAATTATTTTAATGGTTTTCTGGAGAAATTGAAGCATTAGACATTGATTGGGCAGGGATTCTTGCAGCAATGGCCGCACTGAAAGGAGCTGTGGGAAAGCATGAACGTGAAACACCCCACGTTTATTCCTCACCACCCCAGAAGAGCTGTGAGCAGCTCTTCCCTCTCTGCCCTGCCCTCAGATCAGCAGGACAGGCTGTGATAAAAACAGTGTGCTCTTCCCAGCCAGCCTCTTTCACCTGGCTTGTGCTTGGCTTCTTGGTGGCCTCAATCTTCTTCCCTGTGCGTTTTATCCCCCTTCCTATCAGCGAGCAAACAACAGAATCACCCAACAAAAGGCACAGGCACAACTGAACACCGCCTGTTCTCGCTTCCCGAGAGAATGACTCAATTCAGCCCTGTCTAAAAGCGATGGTAGCAAAGGTCTTAACGAAAGGAGACGTGCCAAGCGTCCAAAGGGAAGGTGCTGGGGGTGCAGTGGCTGGGGAGTCACTCAGGAACAAGCAAGAAGATGCATTTGCCTATGCCCAGGTAGCTGAGAAATGGTGCTACCACCCATGGCAGTGCCCAAGCCCCATGAATGACTGCTAACCATCCATCTCCTTATTTCTAAACAGAGCTACAACCCCCCCAAGTTAATTTTACATAAGCTTTAACATAATATAAAACAACAAAACGGCTTTTTGGGGCAATTTTAAGTGGAAAAAGTTGACAAAGAGCACACAAAGCAAGCATGTCAGTGAACGAAGCAGCCCAAATACTGGGAATATAAACCATTTGGCTGCTGCGCTTGCTGGGAAGAGTGGGGATCAATGAGGAAATGCTAAAACAAAACATATGGCACCAAGACTGAACTCTAAACGCCCAATTTAGTCTTCAAGCAGTTATATTTTACAGAGTATAACATTTTTTTTCTTGAATGGGTGTAAAACAGGCACACCAAACCAGCTGCAGCCAGTACATAGGACGTGCACTGGAAACCCACAGTGCCCCAGAACAGCGAGCTGAAAAGTTATCGGGGAGAAGCACCTCCCTTGGCATCCCAGCCCCTCCACACCCACACTGCAGCTGTACCTGGGGAGGGCTGCCAGGCTGCCCTCCTTCCACTGGCTGTGCACTGTCAGCACAGGAGAACTACTCGGGCACAAGATGGGCGACCGCAGATATTTCGATAGAATTTGGGGAAGCAGAAGTCTTAATTCTCAGGAAGTTCGTACATATCTGTAAAAGAAGACTGCTCCCACGCAGGCATAGGTATGCTCACATGTACAGCTTGGGAAAAGCCTGGCTAGAAACCTAAACAAATTCCAAAAGATCACCATGCTCACAGACAGAGTCCAACTAAAGCTATGCAAACTGCAGTCATTAAAAAACTCTCATCATTTAGTAAATCATTTCAATTTTCAAGTGAAGCTCGGATTTCTGAGGGGAGAAGAAAACTCCCACCACATCTGTTCACCCGACCTCATCGCTGCAAAGGAATCTGTCGGGGGAAAAGGGCACAGGAACAGAGCAAGGGAGAATTCCCACTGCTCATTTATCTTCTGTTTCTGGCACAGGCTGTTCACAGCAAAGGGGATGCTCCTCAATCAAACGGCCACAGCCAGCACAGTTCTTATCTGCCCAAAAAAAAAAAAAAGTAGCAAAATGAGAATGACCCAATTCCAATCAACTTCGCCAGTGGCTTTTCCAGCAGGAACGGCGAGATGCGAGGAACCTGCGGGCTGAGCAGTGCCAGCAGCAGGAGGGCTCCTTTTTTCCAGGCTTCACGCAGAGGGCTGCCGTGATTTGTATGCAGTTCACACTCGGCAGACCACCTTCACAACCACAGGAACAGGCTTGGTTTTCTCTTTTAAGATGAAAATTCAGGCATCTCCAGAGGCGGTGTTCACCTGCAAACACGAGCGCTGCTCTGCGTGCACCGAGATGCTTTGCAACTTCTGCTCTGCCCTCATCTCCATTTTATCCTTTTTGGAAACAAAAGCTGGGCTCTGATCCTGAGCAAGGTTCCTCCATTCAGTGTGACTGAAGTTATTTAAACCTAAGGAGGCTACTGAGCAGCCACTAACACTAACCACCATAATAAATGCAGACATTAACCCATACCTGTATATTGGCATGAGTCACCTCTGCTGCTGAGTAATTTTTTTTATTATTATAATTAGCCAGAACCAGGAGGGCAGTTTTACAGAAGTTCTCTTTGGTGCTACAAAATGTGTTCTCTCAGTTCCGCGCTGAAGCAGCACAGAGCCATGCATGTTAGATGAAAGCCACACGTTGCTATTTTCAGGCAAAGCCAGCACAAATTAAGGAATCAGACTGCACATGGATTTCCTTTTTTCTGATGTAGAAAAATAGCTGAGCTGTAACCTACAGAACAGTGGGCTCTCCATTTAAAGAGCAACATGTCTCACCAAGAAAAGTTAAATCCTTTAAAAGCACCGGTGAGAGGTTCATCACTTTCCACCCCGGCTCCTCTCTTTGTTCCCTGCTGAAAGATTTTTACAGCTCTACAGAAGTAAAGAGCTCCAAAAATCCCCCCGAGGCTTCCAGGAGACCCGGAGCAGTCCGGCTCAGTTAACACAGTGACATTTTGTCCCACAAATCACACACGTGCTAGGAAACTTGCGTCACATCTCCATCCCGGCCGCTGGCAGACACACCAATGTTTGAAGTGAGTAAGGGGGTGGGGACGGTGAAGTTAAAAAGAGAAACCATATGTTTGCAATATACACATCTCAGTGTACGCTCCATCCCACTGCGGAATGCCAACGCAATCTTTCAACGAGTAGATGACATCCAGAAACTCAGCTCGCAGAAGGACAGGGGAAAGGCACTGAAGGGATTCCTTCCTGATTCCTCCCCAAATTCAGCGAGTGAGCCCTGGGCTCCACACAGCCACATCCTCCTGATATTTTCAGGCTGTAAGATGTGCACCTCCAGCAGCAGTTTCTCCAAGAGCAGCAGCGCACTCACATTCCCTTTTGTTCCCGTGCCAAAGAGACAGGCTTCACCTCCTGTAGGGAACTGCTTGAGCAGGGGCTTGAGCTGGGTCATCTCCAGAGGTCCCCTCCAACCCCATCGCTCAGGGGCTGTCCTGCTCCCAGCATTGGGCACTCAAACCCAAACCCTTTGTGCTACCAACACACCCCTCACAGGCACTGACCCTGTGGGGCATCCTCCCCTCCCTCCCTGCACCTTTATCCCCGTGAGGCTGAGCATCATCCTCCCCAGGGCGCATTTTCCAAAGGAGGTTTAAGGGGCTGAGCTGCCAGATTACTGCCTTCCTTTCTAGGGAGCTCCTCTCCTTCCCAAAGCACTGCTGCTCAAAGGGAAAAGACAAAGCCTGATCCTGCTGAGCAACAGGGATTTCCAGAAGGATTTCCAGAAGGATTTCCCTCCCCCTCCATAGCTTTAGTTCCTTCCTACTTTCAAACAATGCCAAGAATTTAATCTCTTAAAACAGCATTTTCCCAAACTCTCCCACCCTTGTTACCAGAAAGCAAGTCTGCCTGTTTGGGGTGGGTGGAAGACTCGGGCACGACAGCGCTACATCATCTATAAACTTCTAATAAAACCACTCCATGAAGATCACACTAAAAATTAACCTCCTTCCTAAAAGCCTTTGGCCAGGAGCCTGCCCTGCCAGGCCCAGCTTCATTTCCTGCCTCGGGAGAGTGAGTGACACAGAGGCACTGACCTTACAGTCACCTGTGGCATCACCTCCCGTGTGTCACCCACCAGCCCCTAAGGCGAGGTATCCCTCACACTCACACCCCAACAAAAGGGATGAGACACCCAATGCATCACTGCAGGGGAGGTCCCAGGTAACTGCATGGTTTAAAGTGAAGAGAGTGGGGGGAAAAAAAAAACAGTTAATGGAGAGCATGGGGCCTCGAGCTGAGAACACAATGAATGAAAATTCACAACGGCAGCAAAAAGCCAGGATAAAAGGCTCCATGGTGGCACATGGGGAGGAATCGTCCCCTGAAATGAATGGGGCTCCTCCAGGAGGAGACATCCCAGGGTGGTTGTGGAGCTCCTCGAGGACACCCTCACACTCAGCACATTCGATTCTGCGAGGTGGGGGAGAGGGGCAGGAGCCCCCCCAGCCCCATCCCGCTCTGCCGCTGGGTGATGGGTGAGCTGAGGCACACGGACTCCTGGGCAGGAGGAGGGAGGCAGAGGTACCCCCAGGGGAGGGGAATGAACCCCCCCCC
>WBMW01003850.1:149631-191155 GCA_013396635.1 Penelope pileata
TGTAGCCCCACACTGCCATGTATTTTGGGGCATACAGACCCCCCCACACCCAGACACAGGCTGTGTGCAGACCCCCCAACACACATACGCACAGCACTTGGGATGGGTCAGACCCCCCCAAACACACACATCACATCCCCCTCACAGCAGAGGGGCAGCCCTCAAAAAAGAGGACCCCCAGGGTCCCCATCACTCACCCAGAGAGAAAAGCAAATTATTCTCCTCACTCCGCTCCTGAGGAGGAGGGAGGGGGGGCACGCATTGCNGCCCCACAGCCCCTCCGCCTCCTTCGCCGCCGCCCGCCGCTACCGCCGGCCAAACTTTGCCTGCTCCCTCCACCTGCCCATGCCCAGAGCGCGCTGACGTCACCTGCGCACACCGCCACGCGCGCCCGCCCGCCGGCGCCTGTGGGGCGCCGCCCGGCGCCATCTTGAGTGCGGCACCGCTCCGCCTTCGCCTCAAGTTAATCGGAGAGCGGGGCGTGCTGTCAGCCCTCCCTCGCCATCACCGCTCGGGGCTGGAGAGTTGCGGTGGGGTGCTGAGAGCGGGCGGCGGCGGAAAGGTCATTAAACTGGAGAAAGGGAAGGGCGGGGATGCCACACACAAGATGGCGGCCACCCGCATCTTCCCCTCCCTCGGGGGAGGGGAGGGAGGGACTGGTTGCTTAAGGCCCACTTCGGGAAGCGATTGGCTAGCAGCTGCCAAGCCCGCAGCTCCTATTGGCCGAGGGGCTGTCAATCGGGCCCTGCCCTTCTCCAGGGTCCTCTGGCCGGAGGGCGCTGCGGGCGGCGGGAAGGGGCGGCCGTGAGGGGGATCTCGGAGCCCTGCGGGTGGGAGCGTGACCTGGGCGGGCCTCAGGGTGGGGTCCGAANCCCCTCAGCGTCCCGCTCCCACCCCCACATCCCCACACGCGGGGAGGACCCCGCTCCCGGCCCCGTCCCGCCGCGCTCACCGATGACCTCCTGCAGCTCGTAGTCATCCTTGTTGATGGACCAGGGCAGCGCGCTGGGCTCCTCGGCCATGGCCGCGCCGTGCCCGCGGCCCGCCCGCCCTCAGGGGGAGGCCCCGCCGGAGCGAGGGAGCGGAGAGGCGCCGCGCTACCCCGCGCGGCCCGGCCGCCGCAAGCCCGACCCTGAGGCGANGAGAAAGGGAAGGGCGGGGATGCCACACACAAGATGGCGGCCACCCGCATCTTCCCCTCCCTCGGGGGAGGGGAGGGAGGGACTGGTTGCTTAAGGCCCACTTCGGGAAGCGATTGGCTAGCAGCTGCCAAGCCCGCAGCTCCTATTGGCCGAGGGGCTGTCAATCGGGCCCTGCCCTTCTCCAGGGTCCTCTGGCCGGAGGGCGCTGCGGGCGGCGGGAAGGGGCGGCCGTGAGGGGGATCTCGGAGCCCTGCGGGTGGGAGCGTGACCTGGGCGGGCCTCAGGGTGGGGTCCGAAGCGGTGCCTCGGGCGAAGGTCTCCAGCATGCAGTCCCTGAGTGCTAGAAGCCCCCGTGGTCGGCTGAGAGCATTGCATCTCCATGTTTGGAGCAGGATACCACGTAAATGCCGATTTTTGGTAACCTGTGCGTGCTGCATTTCAGCCGCATCTCCCTGTTAGCTCCTGTCAGTGCTGAAGGGCAAAAAGCGATGGCACGGCCTTGCCCAGATTGGATCCGCATTCCTCGTTTAAAAATAGGGCCTGGGGTCAGGATGGGCATGAGGGGGTCACAGGGTCTGGATTTCCCCTCTCTGCACCCCAAGATGAGCGGCTCTGATGCTGCCCGATGCTTCCACACACCCCATGGAATGTTCGGTGCTGTATCCTGCACCCTGCTGTGGCCATGGCACACAGCTCCATAGCTGGAGCACTTGAGAAAGAAAAAGATTAAAAGAAAGGAATAGGGGGCTAATACGACCCCACATAGGCTGCTGTCTGCGTATTTGGGTTTGCGGTTTGGGGATTTTACTGCCATAAATTACAGAAAACAATGCATGTGGTGCTATCACCACCATAGCTGTAATCATGAGGCAAGACGTGGAAGTTCAGTGTCAGGCTTCATTGTTCTTTGCTGGTTGCTGTTCTTATAGCTGGATAGCAGGCACTACTGTGAGCCGAAGAACATCAGTTTCACATATTTTTAGCTTATTAGGACAAATTCCTGAGATGCCTCTGATGAACCAGGCTTTGTAGAGGGCCGTTGCACCCTGCCAATTGCATGGTGTGGCTTCAGTGCTTCCATTTGTACCTCACATGGGATGCCATCTCCTTCCTTCCACTCTTTTTGTCCCACGGAGGCCCACGGTCCCATCTTGGTGCAGTGGTGCAGACCCTGAACAAAGATGGCCTCTGTCCATAAGGCAGAGCTTTCAACTTAAAAGCCGTTCATTTTTCCTATATTGAACATCCCTCTGCAAAGCAACTTTTTGTATTTGCTAAATACGCTTTAATTTCTGCTCGGAACTGTCTCTGTGATCTTTTAACCATGTTCTAGAGGCAGTTTTTGAAGCAATTAAAAGTAGGTTTTACCCTGGAGCATGCACTCCAGTGGCCAGTGTCGTATTTCTGATAGTAACAACATGTTAAAAAGGGATCCCAGCCAGGCATTAACCACAAAAAAGACAGAGGCCCTGATCCTGAAAGTGTTTAAGCACATGCTTTGAGCCTTTAGAACCACAAATGTACATATGCCTAATTTTACCACGCTGATTATTTAGAATCCGAATCATATATTGAAATCTCTTATTTTAGGCAGAAAATTCTCCCCCTGAAGGCATTGCTAAAGCTCCTGTTGTGTTAGATCAGTGTTGCAGGATTGAGCCCACAATGAACCCTGTTCTTTCTGCATTAGCACAGACGTTGATCAAAATTAAAATCTCAAATGTGCACTGAGAAAACCACCAGTGGCCACAGGAGCATGGACAAATGGTGCATTTTGCCTTCTCAGCTCTGCAGTTAAACACATGCTTCCCCATTTTTAAACCAAAATCTCTCGTTCACGTAGAATCCAGATGCCACAGGTTTTGTGTTATTCTTTTAAACGAGCGTTTAATGAAATTTTAAATGAACATTTTGTGTCGCTCAAAAGACGTTGCTGTTGCATTCATTCATTCATTCATTCAGTGGGTTGTTGCAGTGGCAGTCTGATGAAAGATGAAAAAAAGGGAGCTGTCTTGTGAAGATCTTAATCCTTAGCCTGCTTTACACCTTCAAGCAGCACCTTCTCCTGTTCTATCATTAGCATTCTGCTCATCCTACGTTTCCTGATTTGCTGTATTTTGTCTGTCTCGTGTAGGTTGTAAGCTCTTCAGGGCAGAGGAAACATCTCTATTTATAAAACAGCCTGCGAAGTGGTACTGCTGAATCAAGTGGCTTCTTATAATAAGAAGAAATTTTAGCAGAAATCTGACGTGGAAAAGCAGTTTCCTGTGTACCCACCTCCGCTCTGTACCAGGCTTTAGGGGAGACTGAGAAGTGAAAAATCTCCAGGCTTCTTCCAGGTAGGAAGGCTGCAGAAAGGTCTCAGCCCTGGGTTTCCTGTGCTTTCTGACTTAAAACAAAGCACCGCGATGATTAGAGCGGGCAGTCCCCACCTCCCATGGATTCTGCAGCTGAGTAAAACCTTTCTTCTGACACCCGCATCTCACTGATGTCCCCAGGGCTCCTGGTCCCCATTGCCTGGCTCAGTGCCTTTGGAGGTGGCTTGAACAGGCACACACGCGCACACGCATTCACACAAAATGCTCTCCTTCTCATAAGGCACATGGTTTCCTGCCTTTGTGGGCCAATTACCTATTGTTTCCATGAAACTTACTGGCACCGTGCAGCCCTTTGCCTTTTTTTCCATTCGGGTGATATTGGCTATCATAAAACTGATGTCTAATGCTTAGAATGGTGATTCTAATGTTCAGTGCACAGAAGTTACTGGCTTTAGTAAAATCCTTGATGGTTGGTAATATATTTTATCATCTTCATAAGTGTGACCATAAATAAACGTCAGTTACTCCTGGATTACAGAAAACTGGTCTAAGCTCCAGTTTGCTTATGGAGGCATTGCAGATTTCATCTTACTATTCATGTGGGCTCTCAAATTTGTTTCTTGGTACAGCTGAACTCGGAGTTGCTCCTTCAGAACAGCCACACAGAGGCATTTAGTGTCCCAGTTCTGTAGTGTTTGGGGCGTTCACTGCCACATTTCTGGTTAAAGGCTTTTGAAGGCATCATAAGCCGCTGTTTGTGAAGGAGCACGCGTTGGCCACCATGATTCCTACAAACAATGGCAGTTAATGTGCTCATTGAACTGCTTGGTACGGGCATGGCTTGCTACAGGAAGAGAGAGCTCCACAATGCCTGTCTTATTACATTCAGAATAGCACAAGTGTGCGTTGGCAAACAGAATGCCTGACCTTGTTTCACTACAAAATTTGCCTGCTATTCTCTCTTCATGGAAATACTTTCAGGTTTATCGATGCGATCTTCTTCTCTCAAATGGCAGCTGATTATTTTATAAAGAACAAGCTGATTTCCTCTCTAGCCAACAATTGCAGGCATACACTTTACCTCCAAGCATTTTTCACAGCATTTTTACCGAGGACCGTGCAGGGGAGTAATGATTTAAAACCTTCCAATTGGAACAAGCTTTTAATAGTAGTTGTTTTCAAAACATGAGCCAAGTGCCAGTGTAAACCACGCCGGCAGGTTCTCATAAATGATCCTGTGTTGTACCAGCTATCTCCTCCCCGTCACTCACTGCCGCTGTGCTCAGTCATTTTAAACTCACCTTCGAGGTCACTTTGAAGTCAAGCAGCTGAAGGCCTGGTTTTAACAGGTGAGTTCTGGTTCTCACTGTGTGTGTACTGAAAGCAAATTTTGCTCTGCAAACATACTTCTGATCCCATCCCAACTGCCTCTCAGCAGAAACTGCGCTGTTCTCTCTCTTCCTCAACCAAAAAATATCCCCCAGATTTTAAATGTTAGAAAACAAGTAAAAAACTTAAGACCAACACAGTTTTTTTTCTTTTTTTCCCTGCATCTATACTTTTTTTTTGTATGCAAATCAAAAGGCAATTAACCCTCTTGCTAACAAATAATAGTTTTGCTACCTTGTTTAAATCTAATACAAAATTGGTGCTAGGTTTAAGAAATAATTACAACAAGATCTTGATTACCACATGTAACTATTTAATAATCAGATCTTGCTCTGTTCTGGCTTACAATAGTGCTTTGTCTTTAAAGAAGCTGATGAAAGCTATCACTTGCCATACTTCTTTAAATCCCTGGAATGCAGCTGTCTCTTTGGAACAGCTTGTGAGGACAGAATGATTTTCCCACTGGCCTTTTCTGTGGAAGGTAAATCTCCATCATAAAACATTTTTGTTTTATGTCAGGGGGATTGAGAATGTGCTTCAGAGCTTTTTTACCTCTTTGTTGAAGGTGCAAAATGGTTGTACTGATGTACAAGCGGGTACACCTGGACTGACTCCTCAGCTTTATGAAGAGAGGCTGAAGTTGATGGTTCCATTCCATAAAGCTTCCTGAGTGTGCCTACATTTAAGACCATTTCAGGCATTTTATTATTCAACAAAACTCTTCTAGAAAAATACTCAGTAATGCCAGATCCCCTGCTTGCCACTTGCTGTCGCAGCAAAGAAGCCCTGAGCATCCCTAGGCACTTACATCTCCTCCTGAGGGCTGATTGTGGCAGGGCTGAACAAAGAAAGCAGCCCTGGGGAGGAGACACCGCTGCTTTCAGGTTCACCTGTATCACACTGTGTAGATATTCTGGCAGCTGGGAGTGCTCAGACCCAATCTGCCCTGCTGTCATCTGGCAAACTTTGAAGAAACAAAATAAAACATCTTTTGTGACATTGGAGTGAAGCTGGATGAATTCACTTAAAAGGCGGTGAGAAGAGAAACCCTAGAAATAGAAAGATAGGGTCGAATAAGATTTCATTTTCTTTTTGCCATCGGGGAATAAGATGTGTGAGGGAATATTGTTCTCATCCATAGGAATGGATGATATCTTCTGGAATCCAGCTACGCTGAGGCCAAGCGAGGTTAGTGGTTCCCATTATCAGATCCTAATGACATGAGTTTACAATAATGGTTTAATAGTTCAGTGTAACAGTGACTCATAGTTTATTACTATGGTGATGGGTATGTAAAGGGATCTCATTTGAAAAAAAATAATTTATTTGGATAGTTCACATCCTTTCCTCCCTGCTCACGAATTCCTATGTCACTGACTGCACACTGCCAAAAATAGGGTCGCTCTGTGTGTGTCCAAAGTGAAGGAAAACCTACAATCTAAGAGACAGTAGGAGGAGATCACTGTCCTTACATACAGAGCCTTCAGGAAAAATTTGTAATGAAAGCTTTCTCAGTGTGCAGGAATGCTTTAAGAAGACAGGAACAATCTAAATGTAAGAAGATATTCTGCAGGAAGAAGAATGAATGAATCACCCCAGCTCTGTTTTATTTTGCACCGTGGGGACAGGAGAATGCATCTTGCTGTCAGACATAGGACCAAGCTGCTTTTTTGTCTTAGAGAAACTGTTCCACTTCGATAGCAGGAGAAGTTTTAAGGAACAGCCCAGGAGAAGCCCTGTGGGCTGACAAGGAGCCATGGAGGAGCCGCAGGAAGCATTAAGTCAGATCTAAAATCCAAGGGCATTTTGCAGTTGCACACTCTTGCTGAGGTCTGCGTGGATCTCCAGGAATTTGGGAGTTGATGCTTGAGAATCTTGATGCCCCAGTAATGAGGAAGCAGGAAAGCACTCCAACCTCCCCAGAGAACAGAGAATTGGAGAAGGGAGCTCACTAGGAATCCTTTCTTTAGCAGCCACTCGAAGTTGTACAAATCGTTTAAGTAGGAAAAGGGAACTGGGAAGACGTGAGCAACGTATCTCTGAGTTAAATGTAGCACCACCACCCCTCTGAAAAAAACCCACATGGCACCTCGGAAACAAACTGCTGAAGTGTGAAATCATGTGGCAGGGAAAGCTGTCACAGACAATCAGAAATTGATTTAATAGAGAAAAAATTGACTGCTGCATAATTTGTGCAGATTGCTAGCTGAGGGAGATACCCCCAGCTCCTAAGGGCTTAGCTGCGTGCACCGTCTGGCGAGAGGTGCAGAAAGCAAGATTTCATAGCTGGCAATTCTACGTGTGCTGAATGCTTCATCGTCGATACCGAACAATTAAAATCGATGACAAGGATGCTAGGTAACAAAAGAAAATGACTGATCAATATGCATGTCTTGGAGCTGGAGAAAAAGCCGTCTGCCAAGAGCAGCATGCTGATGAGGCAACATTTCTGAGAGCTCAGATAGAAAATCTTAAAAGCTTCCATTTGCGATGCTGGATAAAACAATGCAGCTAACCAGATGCCAGACACAGTGCTGAGAGAGGTTAAGTCACCAAGGAGGCTAAAGAATAACTGTTAGGAAAAACAGAGAAAATTCATTTTTGGAGCAAATAGCTTTGGAGTGCAAACATGATAGTTCTCTTCTTTGCCTTTCTTTCTAAACATCTGAAAAGCCCTTTAATGCTATTGAAAAATGATGCTCTTTTAATACCTGTGTGAGGTTTTAGAGATGCTGAGACACCGACATTTTAAGGCCAATGTCCATCTTACACCTCAACTCCAAGCAATTTAAATCTCATTTCCGCGTATATTCCAGTTGGAAACGTCTGCCAAAAATCAAGCACTAAATCTTCCACCCATTCAGTGGCTTTAGCTCAGTCACACGGATTTCCAGACTTTTTTGGAAGCATTGCTGTGAAGCAGTCCCCATGGCTCACCGTGGCGTAGGAAGGACAGAGGCTAGCACATGGATTTTCAGCTCATTTACCCACTTTTCCCCATCTGAATGGAATTTTTGTTTCAAGGCAGCAGATCATGAGCTGGCACACAAGCAGTTAAGCACCTTAGGACTCACGGCTCTTAAATTAGTTCTGCTGACACAAACAGAAGGCGAGCACAGCTGAAGATTAGAGCCAGAAACATGCTGCAAAAAGTTTGTGAAAGTTCACTTCATTGTAACGCCCACGTTTGCCTGAGCATAGTTGAGTCCATCCTTTTCCTGACTTTAGCATCCTAAACAGTGGATAAAGACGCATTTTATCACCTCGTGGGTTTGATTTCGTTAACAAACCCAATCAGATTCATAGCACTGAGCCCACACGTTCTCACCGGGCTCAGAGCAGGGGCTCTTCTCCAGGACCTGCACCATGTGGCCCACTGCCTGTCCTGCAGAGCCTCACCTCTGTGTTTGATGGCCAATGCAAGCTGTGTTTGTTCTCCCTTTCCAGCCCAGCACCACCAAAACCCAACCCATGGTGGCGATGGGTTGGTGGTTGGACTCGATGATCTTAGAGGTCTTTTCCAACCTTAATGATTCTATGATGCTAAGCAAGTTTCGGAATCGGGGAAGCTGGATTTGAAGCTCCTCCGCTAGCTGCTGGCCAGGAAACATCATCCACAGCTGCTGAAACGTTCACGCTCCGAACTGAAGGGATTTATCCCACGTAACGGGGGACAGCAGTTCACAACTGCTTGCACACTGTGACGTGTTTGTGCAAACCATGTCACCCAGCTGAGCTGCATCGTGCTCAGATGGGCTCTGCAACGGGGGGAGAACATGCGTTGTTTGTAAATGAGACTTCTGAACTGTTCAGCTCTTAAATACAGGTTCAATCAATTCAACATTTACAGAGCAGCTCCAGAATGGATACAACATTATCCATTCTCCCAACTGCAGATTTTGCTACAAAACGAACAGGTTGGCTGGGCAGGGCTTGATAGTGATTATCATGAAATTCAGTCAGGCTCAAAGTCATCTCCAAGTCCTGGTGAGCATCAGCTGAACCAAAAATAGAGTATTTGCACACAGCAAATGTCGAGTTCTTTAGTAAAGCCTCAGCAGGCTTGACAGAGGTGCTTAAATTCTATTAGCATGCTTTCTAGTAATGTGAACCTTGTGTTTTTAATTTTCATTGCCTTATTAAAATATGCTTCCAGGATGATCAAACAACATTTTCCCAGCCATATTTATGCGTGTTTTCTTCCCTATGCTAATTTTCTGCCAGTGAACGTGTCCTTTGGACCAAGCAATGCTCCCATCATGATAAAACAACTCTTTTCATGTCCGTGTAACAAAGAACAGACGTTGCTCAATCAAAGAGCAGTGCCCTATCCATCACCTTCCAACCCTGAAGCTCAGAACATTTTGCACAAATTACTGAATTTCACCAAATGCTGTCCTCCAGAAAACAGGGAAATGGCACCGACATTCCTGCATTGAAGCTACAAGAAGGAATGAAATAGGGAAATATTCTTCTGGCTCAAGATGAATGACAGCTAAAGAAGAGCTACCACAGCTGAACACCCTCAGCCCACCTGACTCTGAGCTATGCTTGTGATCAAAACCATCCCAATAGCTGAGTGTCACAAAGCTGCATTGAAAGCTAGGGAATTCCAGCACTCCTGGGAATGAGGCTCTCCTGTTAGGCTGCTCAACATGGAATAATTATGTTGAGGATGACTGCCATATCACTGTGCATGTGCCAGTTTGTAGCAGTCATAGCAAAGGCATTACTTCATAGCCCTTGTAGGGAATATTGTCCTACAGGCATGTAGCCTCTCCCAATGCAAAGTGCAGCTTGTCCTTGACCTCCAGAAATTCCTTCCAACCAACATTTCTCCGATTCAATGATCCTTCATCCTATCCTGTGGCAGAGCCCCGGCCCAACAGCTGCTGTGTTTGTAAGTTATTTCCCTGCCTTGGACTGGCTCCAGGCCGCCTGCCGAAGGAAATGAAGCTGGCAAAATCCTCAGTATCGCTGCACAGCACTGTGCTCCTTGCTGGGATCTCTAGAAAAGATGCAGAGTGGGAGCTAACATCCAACATCCCTGCTTCCTGCAGGGGGAAGATGAAGCCCTGGCTCCATGGGTCTGTTGGGTACCAGCAGAGCTGCACGGTGACAAGCACAGGCTGCACTCTGCAAAGGAAGAGAGAGGAACCATATGTGTCTGAAGTACAATTTCTTGATAATTATCTTCCTGGTGTGGCACAACTACACCTCTCCCCATTCCAGACACAGCCATTACCCTCTGCTGGGGAAATATTTTAGGCAAAACAAGAAAACAAAAAGAAAGCTCATATTATTCCTCACTAACACTTCCTTTTGAGATCCAGCATTTATTCTCCGACACCCAAGAAAGGTACTCAGCCCATGGGGTTTTTCTTCTTTATTTTACAATGTTTTGTCCCATAGCAAAGGTTTGTTTGTAAGAAAGAGAAAAAAACAGAACTGTTGACTGTGTGCAGAATGGCTATACAAGGCAGATGCGTTTCCAAAGATTCATATCAGGATAGAAAGTAATATAAATATATATATATATCTCTATATAAAAATAAATGATTTGATATCCATAGATTGAATTATGACCATTTCAGTGAGGGAAAGAAACAAAATGGAAGAATAAAACATGTAACATCATGATATTTTTAAGTTCCTTTTTAAAAGGTGCTCAAAATGTTGACCTTCCACTAAGTGCCAAAGAGGGGAAAAGAAAACCATGGCTGCCACTGAAATGTGTTCAGAGTAACCAGATTCTGTCATTCAGATGTCACACTTCATAAAGTCACCCTGCCAAGACAGATAGAAAATGTCAGAAGTGCATAAACTGGATTTTACTCCAAGGGTGCACACTCAACCCACACACTTTGCATTTTAGGGCTGTTTCTTCGCTTTGGCTCTAGGTAATAATTTTAGTCTACAGGACAAATTTGTAAGGAAGCAGCATTCCAGGAACAGTAACCCTTGCACTGCATCTGAGCCAGCCAGGCAGCAGGACCAAGGCACACGGAGGTGATAATGAAATCTTTCAGTTGGAATTTATTTACTGGAAGTCTGAAGATTTAGAAACACAGCTCTTGTTTTTGACTTCCCTTCCAGAAGCAGCACTTTCCATGCTCAGCAATCACATCATCTATTACAAAGCTGCCTGTTATTGGTTTTGCTATTATTTTCTCCTCGTTTGCAACATCTCAAGTCCCAAAATACACATTGGGACCCGTGCAGAAGACACTGCCCACGCTGAATCCATCACCAAAACTCTCCAGCTGGTTTAGGTATACCTTCCTTAGAAGAGGCTGCAAGAGGCAAAGGAAGAAACCCCAGACACTTTTTATCTCCATCCAGGACTCAGGCAGAGGTCAGTGCCCGTTCCTCCTCCCTCTGGCAGCTCAAGCCCCGCAGCTCAGCGCTGCAGCACGGCCCATTGCCTCCCCCTAGCGTCTGGACCAGAGCCTCCTGCTTTTGTTCTCGCCCCTAATAAGATACCGGAGGAGTTCTTTCAGCTCTGGAATGAAGAGGAATCTGCTTCAGTCCTGTGAGCAATGACCCATAATTAACGTTGATAGACACTCTGGAGTATGGGAATTCACCAAGCCCCAGGAGTGGCTGGGGATCAAGCAGCCTCCAGAAACTCTTACATAATTAACATTTAGCGATTATGCAAAAGCCCCGAGGCACACAGCTGTCTCCGTTTCTGCAGGAGAGGCCTGAGGGCAAGAGGACATGAAGATGAACTATTTAGAAACCCATCATCAGCTTAACTTCTCTC
The DNA here is from genome assembly GCA_013396635.1 of Penelope pileata. Classification (NCBI taxonomy): domain Eukaryota; kingdom Metazoa; phylum Chordata; class Aves; order Galliformes; family Cracidae; genus Penelope; species Penelope pileata. The sequence goes on from WBMW01003850.1 coordinate 161,247, forward strand.
CTCCCATGCCCATGGGCTTCTCACTGGAGCTAACAAGACAGAAAAGTGCAAATGTCACCTGTGCACGACGGCAGCAGTTAGAAGGGACTGAAAGACACAGTGTGTGGGCCTACCCCAGAACTGTCCCCAGTGCTGACACGAGGTGTGTCAACAAGCATCGCGTGTTCAGGGCAAAGACACAGCAGGTGAGGAAGGGACAGGTGCACACCTCCCTGCCTGAGGAGCTCAGCTCCAGTAATGCTTTAAAACACATCTTAAAAAAAATCACAGCCAGGTACAACCTTAAAGATGTATACTAGTAAAACATGAAGCTGAAAATCAACATGAGTCAGTGGCTGAAGTAAGGAACAAAGTGGCAGAAATGAAGCAACTGCAGATACATAAGCAAAATTCCCCTCTTCCTAATTTAGAGAGGAAATATTTACTGAAAATCTGTTTAACACACCAATGGGTCACTTCAAAGCATCACTTTGGGCAGAATTCTTGCCCATACATTAATAACTGCAGCTGTTAGTTAAAATATGCTCTTTCCTATTAAGGTAACATTATCTTTTATAATTTAAACAGCCCAATCTATAATTCAGTACACTCTTTATTTGATATTTACCCCTGTGCCTTTGAGGTATCCTAAAAGCTGCTGTGCTTTGGCAGGCTCTTAAAGGTCAACAATTGAAGAGCTGAACCCACTTAGGTGCACGGCTGTGTTCCTGCTCAAGTCAATGAGCAAAAGCATCCCATCCTTTGTGTAGAAAGGACAAAAATATAGATTTAAAGACTGAGTTTCTAATAGAGTCTCTACTGTAAACATTTAATAAGGTCTGGGAGTATAAAATGCTGGTATAAGACACAGCACTTAATCAAATGTCACATGAACACAGACACGACAGACATGCTGCAGGATTGTGTCCTTCCTTACAGTTCTGGCTTCAAAAAATCACTTCTGTCAAATCTGAGGGACTCCCTCGGAAGATGCTTGTAACAAGGGATGCACCCTGTAAGGGAATATGGAACAGGAATGTTGTGATACAGCTGAAGGGTGACAACATCCACAGAAAATAAACTGAATGCAGTAATTCTGTATTCGTTTTCATTACAAAGATAACTGCTCTGATTTTGTAGATGTTGCTAAGAATAAAGGCAGAACCATGAGTTGCTTTGCAGTGGTTTAACAATTAAAACATGCTTCTGCTCTCTGCAAATAAAGACTGAAGGAGACTGTTCAGCCTCAGAATGGGCCAGGAACTGCCCACAGAAACTTTCCTATGGCGCCCAGGCAGCAGGGCTGCAGCACAGGCCAGGAGCCTGGCTACCAAAATTGGTCACTCATGGCACTGGCCATTCACAGAGCAGGAACTGGGGGCTGAAACCTCATCTCCTGCAGATCACCAAGCAGCCATGGGATTGCACGGATGTTTTAAAAAGATTCCAAGCCTAAATGTTACTATAGCCATCATAGAGCTTTTAAAATAGTGTGAAAATTTTGTTTTAAAAAGCCTGCAGTTTGAGGCTTTTACAATTTCATGTCTTAAAATCAGCATTTTGTATTCCCAGCTCTCATTAAACATTTTACAATAGAGCCCTCTCGTGCCAGTGACTCAGGTCTTTAAACATATATTTTCTATATTTCCAGTAAAAGTTCTTATTACACGAAGTGCTGGATACTGCTGCTCACTGCCTTGAACAGGAACACCCACACAGTTGCTTTATTTCCCCTTCCAAGTTAAGAAAAAGTGCTAGTGGAAATTCTTTGTTCTCAGGCGCAGGCTCCAAACACCGATTGTGAGGATCCAAGTTCTGCACTGGTAGAAGATGCTGCACGAACAACACCGTGGTCCCAAGGCACAGCCAGGACAGATAAGAAAAGAGCACCTGGCTCTCCGAACCTTGCATCAAGGCAGCATAAGCGATTTTGCCAGTCTTGTCCAGAACCATTTCTTGGTGCAAGGATTGGTGTAATCACAGATTGTAATGAACCGCAAGATGCTCGGAAACTCGTTCTTCATGGTTTTGCACTTGACTGGAATCAGCCGCTTGAGACGAGCACCTGAAAGACAGATCACACGGGCACAGGATTACACAGAGCCACACTCCCATCCTGGATATATTTTCTCCTTGCAGCACTACACACATCCCAAGACCCAGGTCTGGTCCTGATTTTGTCACCTCAGCACAGTGCAGCAAGCTGTCACCCTGCACAGCAAGTTTCTGAATCGCAAACCCTCTGCTAGGAACATTTAACTCAAGTACTTCTCAGGGCCCCATGTTCATCTAGCCTGATCCCAGCTGAAAGTGGTAAAGGCCTAACGAACTGCAGATAGAAAAGAACAAAGCATGGTTTCTTGTCGAATGCAAACAGAAGTATACGGTCTTGAGCACTTCAAGATGTGTTTGAAGATAAAACATAGCGACTAAGCTTCTTCTAGATGGTTGGCTTGGCAGGGTTACCTCCAGTTCTTTTTCTTCCTACCCTGGAGCCCTCAGATATGCTGCTGAGTACCCACAGGGGCACAAGGGGCTGCAAGGTATCACTGATAACAGGAACTGCTTTTGCTGAGGCACGCACATGATCAGACAACTGTCCCTGTGATTACTACAGCCTGGAGGAGCAGCTGTTCTGGAAAGGAACCTCTCCCCTTCCAATTTCCCACAGGGACACCTGCTACCAGCTGAAGTCTGCACAAGCCATGATGCTGAGACCTGGATGAGGCAAGTACAACATTTCAAAACTGCAGCAGATGCTTAAGTAACCCATGGAGCTTGCCCAACTTGCCACCAAACCCTTCTGGGTGTGAGTTACCTTACATGAGCAAGTAACTGTCCATTCTGCAAGCCTGCACTTCTATGCAAGTTTTTACTGGTAGAGCTCAGGGCTTTGCATATTGATGTGCATATTTTTTTCCTGTTGGTCTAATGAAAGACACACTACAAAAGAAACTGGTGCAGAACTAGAAGGTCTTTGCTACAAATTCTTCTGATTAGGGGCTGCTACAGCATGCTAGGGATGCTCACTGGATTAATGCCATGAAATTACTGTGTCAAGGGAGATGTAGATAATTCCTCCCTCTGCCACTGGCTTCCGGTTTAACCTCTGGCTTGTCATTTACAATACAACATCAAATAGCTCATCTAGAAGAGAGACTCAGCACGCAGACACTCCTACAGATCTCACATATCCTCTCCACTGTTGTGCTGTGCTGCACTTAACACTGCAGGAACATATACGAGTGTAGGCTGACTGCTGGTTAGAGAGCAGCAATCTGAACAGACTTGACAGAAATAAACTGATGGTTTTTTAATTCAGAAAAATACAGAACCAATCTTTCCAACTACAGTTGAAAATTCATTCCATATTTTGTTTGCCTATCCATGATAGTCCAGGACCTCTGCAGAAAGGTGCATGTGCACTAACTGAAATCCCCAGCATTTACTCACACTCTGTGTCTCCTGTAAGACTTTTCTCAATAGTAGCCAATTCCCTGTATGGATCTTGAAGCACTTCAGAAGTTCCCCAACTCACATGCAGCTACAGCAGCTCTGAAGCAGGCGGTGCTAACCCACTTGGCAGCTGGAGCACCCAACCTTCTCACTCAAGTCATGCAGGAGGTAAGTGGCAGGGCAAAAAACCAAGCCCAGGCCCCTGCCTGCATGACAAAATTTACAAAATCACTGCTAGTTTCAGCTGCTGCTTCTAACAGAGATAAATTTCTGTTTGCTTAGTAAAGGGCATTAGACCCAGGGCTATCCCTGTGCCTGGGTGGGCTTTTACACATAGGTCAGCGGAAAGAACCCAGGTCTGAAACTGCGTTCTGGTTCTGTAGCAATCAATATTTCATTTTCTCCACTCTCACCTGGATTTATCTCATCTGTTTAAACACATCTGAAACCACCCCTCACACTGCATTTGTGCAGTGCCCTGTGGTACAGCACTGATCTCAGCTGCAGCTTCAGATGTTACTGCAGTACAACTTAGTATGTTGACAGGCAGTTTAAATGGAGTAGTTGTGAGGTCTTACCTGGGGAAAGACTAAGAGCAAATTTGGTCTGAAAATCACATTCGTCGCTTTCCAGGTAATCATCTGAAATGACGACCACCATCCTCCGACACCTTAAGTTAAAGCAGTTAGGAGAAAAAAGAATAAAACGTCAATGGAGATGCTTCTGATCCTCACTGGTAAAAAATATGTATCCCTCCTAATTGCTCTGATGGAAAAATGAAGCCCCTAACAGTGGTTAAGAAGGAATTAACTATAGGGTAAAGACTACTGCCAGACAGAGAACTAAAAAGTCTGATTAGAGATACACGTTCAAATAATACATGATGAAGAGCAAAGTCTGATTGTCTATGGAATCTTTGTGGGATGCTCTGTTTATCTATTACAAAAATTGCCATCTAAATTGTCTTCTCAAACACCTGTCTTGGGATTTTTCACTGAGCCTCATCTGGCAGGATTGTGGGAGCAAAAGAGCTGCAAGGGTCAGCAGTCAGCACTTCCCCTGTCCATGCTATGAAGGACTGTCTCTACAGAAGTCTTTATCTAGGGAGTAGCTTTTATGCCACACATCTGCCAACCACCCTTGAGTCCCACAAAGGTTTCAAGACTCCTTGAAGTCAGTGCCAGAGCCAGCACCAGTACTGTCCGCTCAAATTCTACACAGTGGGGTGCAGTTAGCTCAGTCTGGAGCTGTAAAGATCTCTTCCAAAGATGCAACTGCAGGATATTCCAGGCAATGAAAAGGAATCAACTGTAAGCAGCATCACTCTAACAGCATCTTCCTCGTGAGCTACATGAAGCTACGTGTTTGGGAATGCTTGAGTCTTTGGTCTTGAGCTTACAGGATCAAACAAACCCCATAGAGACATCCTCATGGATTTTTCCTGCTTCCCTGGCACCACGCTGCAGAAATCAAAGTAAAATGAACGTGATGTTCCATTGCACTCAGCTGTCCTGAAGAGCCACGGTTCACTCACCTCCTTTCTATCAGTTCTCCACTGATGGACCACACGCACGATCCTGGCAAGACATCCCGATCAAACACACAGAGCTTCAGTTTGAACTCTGTTTGTTCCAGCTCTCTGATCATCTCCTGGACAAACTGAAGGTCTTTCTGACAGTAGCAGATGAAGGCATCAAACATCTCTGTTCCACTCCCTGAAACCATTAAAAATTCAGCTGTCATCTTCTACTATCAATGAACTCCTGGAGTGAACACTCACCAGCTCCCACAGCCCAGGACAGACAGGCTCTGCACCAAGCTTGCTAAGGTAATTTAACATTTTACCCTTCAGCCCAGACTCCTGTCCGTAACAGGACTGTGTGCCTTCACCACTTTGTTTCACAGTTCAGGGTATTTGTGTAAACCCACGTTTGTTGGCAGGGGTTAGGGGAGGGCAGCTGAGATGCAGACAGGCAAAGGCAATGAAATCAACAGGAAAGGCGGGGAGACAGAGCAAAGAGGAGCTTGAGGGAGCAGAGTTCCCCTGAGGATGCAACTTGGAGCCCTCCCACTCTGCAATTTCACTGAAGTTTTGCATCTAAAATATCTGTCTGGCTCTGGGTCCTATTTCTCTAGTCACAGAGCTATGAACTCCCTAACCCAAACCTTCCTGCAGGCCCATCAGCCACTGAGGGTGGTGTCTGCTGAGGTGTGGGTTAGGCCTTGAAATTTGGAACACACCATTTTTATGGCTAAGGTATTAAACCTGGGTACCTGAAGCCATATCTTATGTAAATGGCTCTGTTTTCTAAAGATGTCAATGGCTGGCAGCTCTCATTTATTTAGCACTTTAATACTGGTACAAGTGCTATGTTTTAAGGGCAACATCCCTTGCAAATAAGCACCTTAATAATGCTGGATAGTTTTCCACTATGTTACTTTATTTTCATATCAGTGTCACTACACATATTGTAAAGATTTTATGCCAGCTAAAGCCTATGACTGAAAAACTAGGTCAGGCTGTAAACGCTGATGAGAAAAGCAGCATGGCAGCAGCAGCTCAGCCCAAGCAGCAGCCAGTCAAGCAGAAGGGTAACCGGCTGCCAGGTCAACCCAGGGCGCAGCGCTAACCTGGGTCACATCACACAAAGCTGCCGCACGGGCACTGCCGTGCCTGTCCGGCTGTGGGCATTTATGGGGACAGTGATGTCCCCACACACAGCAAAGGCAGCTGCTCAAAGTCAGATCAGCCAGGGGAGCTCCTAGGGAGGCATGCTGACATCTCTGTTCAGGGCTCCTGCTCCCCCTGTTATCAGAGGACGTTCACTCTCACAGCCGCACACGCAGAGCTGCGTTTCCTCTCTCCCTCCACTTCACACCCAGCAATATTTCAAACCTTGCTTCCTTTTCATCCGAGATGGTTCAGTCTGCTGAAGACTGGGCAGAGCAGCCAAGGCAGTCAGCTCTGAGGTCCCTCCCCTTTACGCTGCGCTTTCAGCAGCCTGCAGCTGTTTGCTGCTCTGAGCCATGCAAAGGGACATCAGCTGTTTCTGGGAAGTCTCCTTCCACGCACGGCCAGTGGGCTCCGTGCCAGGCTGCTCCTGGGTACAGCGTTCCCCAGGGTTACTTTTGCTTCTCCTCTCTGTCCCAGGAAATAGGCAAAGAGAAGAATGAAAATGCCTGCAGACTAACAGAGTATTCTCACAGGGATGTGCTGGGCAGTGGAACACCGTTTCTACAGGAGGCATCTGGCAGCGATGGGATCCCAGCACTCACCGTACGGATCGTCCCTGGTGGTGATGCCCATCAGCTCTGACGTTTTGGGCACGCTGCTGTCTACGGCCGGGACCTGCAGCGGCTGCTCGGCCTCCTGCTTCTTCCTTCGTAAGTACTTCTTGCAATCCTCCTCTGCAAAGACACAGCCCCGACCCGTGAGGCTCCCCAGAGGGCACTTTTACACTGCAGTTCTTTAAAACAGAAATCCCTATCTCATGGATCAGGGATATTAGAGGATAAAATCCTGCTGGGTTTTTTGGTGCCCGTTCATGGAGCTGCTGTCCCAGAGTTTATCCAACCCCTTCCCGAGCCCCTTCTCCAGCACCTAACCACCACCTCCTCCAGCAGCTAACTCCAGCAGCTCACCCTTGCTGTGTAAAGAAGCACTCTCTTCTATTTTAAATAGTTCTAGTATTTTCCAGTGCACTTTAAGCAGCGTGCATCACGTATCAGAAACCCTTTTTTAGCTCGGGCAGGGCAAAGGTGCACATCACTGTGGATAACTGAGGGGGAAGAAGGTCGGCTGTATTCGCTGCTGTGAATTTCCCAAACCAAACAATAATGGGACACTGATCTGTTACAGATTTTATTTAAACACGAATGATAAATCTAACAGTAATGTCATTGGAGAAGTGAAAAGAAATCCCACAGGCTCTGCTACTCTGCCATAGACAACCACAGAAGAACCTGAAAGTAAAAGGAGATATGAAACTGGCCATTAACAAAAAGATGAACCTCCTGTCTGCCTTCTGCTTTGCTTCAGATTCAAACAGACTAAAAAGAAAACAAACAAGCACCAACCAGAAAAGCACTGATGGCTCAGTTAGGCTGAAGCAGCTGCAGAGGTCGCTGGTACAGCAGCAGGAGCAGAGCAAAGCCTGGAGGCGCAGACGTGGGTGACAGCCCTCCTGCCACCCAGCCTGACCCGTAACCACAGTGCTGCAGGAAGCCTCGCTTCTGAAGCCCCATCTCTGCTTCTGGCTCACACCTTTGTGTCTCATGATCGGATTATTAGCAGCCTAATCAGGTGTCAGATCTGAGCAAAGCTTTTTCTGAGGCTGAGACGTTCCTGATCTGCCTGTCTTCTGCCTTATTCCTCAGCTGCTCAGCAGTGAGAGGAAGCAGCTGCATTCTTCTTTCCCCCTGTTGCAGAAGTGCCATCCATGAGTTTTCTAGCTCGGTCCCTGGAGCCATCACCACCCCATTCAGGGCCAACACACACTAAGGTAAGTACCTGCTTGCTCCATCCAGCCAACGTGCAGATTCTGTAATCCCACATCCCACTTATTCCTATGGGATAAACCTGAGCCACAGGTCCAGCCTGAAGGGATGCCTCGGCATGGACCAGTCCCCAGCAGGAACCAGTGCCTGACCAGGTACAGGTTAATGATGAACAAGAGTCAAAAACAACTCTGAAAGCCCACGAAGGAAAAGGATGTGAACCAACAGTGAAGTAGGAAGAAGGCCCTCCACCCTGAGTATTCCCATTCCACCCATTATCTAACAACATGGTGTTGGCTTTACATTCCAGTAATCGAGCAACAGCCTGAGATATTGGAGAGAAAAAATAAAACCAGAATATTCTATGGTTCTGTGTGCTTGTCCCAAAAGACCATCGTTCAATGACGTAAGCTGCCGAGAAAAATCAGACCTAGGGCAGATCTGCAAGGATGGAAAAGATGCATACTGCAAATGTCCATATCCAAAGAGTGCAACAAGAAAGCTGCGGTGTAAACCCAGCCCTGCAGTAGAGTGGCCACAAGTGATACTGTTCAAGGCTGCAGGAGGCACAGATTTTCAGCATCCTAAACACTGAGCAGCGCCATACAGCAAGGAACGGAGCACATGATGAAAAAAAAAGGAGGAACTGATTCTGAAGTAGAAACCACAAACTGAAAGTATCCTTTGGAGGTGCCCGGCATCACCAAGCTGTGTTCAACAGGGACATCTCGAGGCCTCCCAGATGACTTCAGGTGCCTTTGTAGGGGCTGCTGAGTCGTGCCCCAGATCTGCACCACCCGTAATGGAAGCACAGACCACAGAAACCTCAGTGCTGATGTTCTAATCTCTGAGCCGAACCCCATAGCAGAAGTCCTAACAGCACTCACGAAGATGCCTCAGGCAACAGGAAATACCACGCATGAGTTTACACAACCGTCCATTTTCTTTCCTCTTACGAGAGTAAACATCTCCGACCTCTGCAAGAGCTTGGAGCACTGACAAAAGCCTGCAGGCCCGAGCCACAGTCCTCAGCCAAAAGTAAGAGATAGGAATGGCCACACTGGGTCAGGGCCCCTCTAGTGTCCTGTCCCAAACAGCGGTCAAAGACGAGGGGAGAATATAAGAACAAAATAGGCATACAGTGATATTTTCCTAAAATAATGTATCTTTTAGATATTATCTATTTTTAAAATCTATCTTTTGGACCACTTCCAGTTCTGACATTTCCGGAGTCCGAGGCAGTATCTCAGTGCATTTTCCTTCCAAGAATGTACCCGTCTCCCCTTATCAGCATGACCCACTGCTGGGCTAAACCTGTGACTTGCCCAGAGCTGCAGCTCCTCCTGGTCACTGCGGTCAGGGTCTGGAAGAGTTCATCCACTGCATTCCCCCCCACGGGTCCCAAACTTGGGGCCAGAAGCAGCCTCAGTGGGGCACAGCTCCCTCACACAGCCAGCACCTTCTGCTGTTGGTTAGGACCAAGAAACACACTTTTTTTTTTTTTTCCTTGCTCAAAACAGAGTCTTCAGAGCATCCTTCATCAGGAGGAGTACGGGAACATCAGCCCTTGCTCAGGCTCTTTACAGAGATACACTCCTACACCTTCACTTCTCACAGTGACAGGAAATGAGATTTATTATTTCCTCACCGCTGACCCAGTGCCTCAGATAACGCACGGCCTCAGTGTGTGATTTTGGAAATACTTGGGCAATGGAGTTCCCCTTCTGACTACAGTTCTGAGAGCTGGCTTCTCTTTGGATTCCCATGGCAACGAAGAATACAAAGAATTTATAAGGAACAAGTTGCAACAACACCTGTGGGACCTCCGTATTTACTGTTTCACTGAATCACAGAACTGTAGGGGTTGGAGATCACCGCGTCCAACCCCCTGCCAAAGCAGGTTCCCTACAGTAGGATGCACAGGAAAGCGTCCAGATGGGTCCTGAATATCTCCAGACAAAAAGATTCCTGATTCCATTTCATAACTTTTTTGCGCTGATTCTATCTCCTAACTTTTTAATTTGCAAGAAAATGCATTTTCCCTCCTGTTCTCCACACCCAAGAGGCAGCTCCAGATCTCTGTGCAGACGTCCTCCTACCATGCCTCTCCCATCACCCAAAGTCCACGCAGCCTCCTGCCCCATCTTGTCTTGGATGTGCAGAAACTTCATTATCGGAGTCTCGGGTACTCCAGGATCACAGAATCACAGAAGGGTTTAATCACAGAATCATTGGAAAAGACTCTAAAATCAGTGAGGGGCCCAGCACTGAGCCCAGCACTGAGGTGCGGCCTCACCAGAGCTGAGCANTCTTCCAGCAGCGCGGCCGTGGGGTCGGGCAGCGCCTCGAGCCGCCGGATCTCCAGGTACTCGCAGCCCAGCTCCTCGGCCAGCGCCGTCCAGTCGGCAGCCGCNGGCTCCGGGCCGGGACTCTCGCCCACGGGCACCGTGGCCATGGCCGCGCCGCTCGCTCAACTTCCCCCCTCCTCCCGCGGCCCTTTCGCTTCCCGCCCCGCCCCGCCGCAGCCACCGCCTCCCGCCCTCCTCACGGCCCCGGGCGCCCCGCGCTGAGGGCCGGGCCTGGCGCTGCGCCCAAACGCCTCCCGCAGATCGCTCCACCCAGCCCGGCCCTGAGCGCGTCCAGGGACTGGGGAAGCCTGTGCCAGGGCCTGGCCGCCCTCTGAGTGACGAATTTCCTCCTAACATCTAATCCTAACCCACCCTTTTCGTTCAAAGCCCTTACCTCGTCCTGTCACTACATCCCTGACCATGGGTCCCTCCCCAGCTTGCCTGTACACTCCTTGAGGTACTGCAAGGCTCCTTCCAACCACAGCTCCCTCAGCCTCTGACCTGGGCTACTGTTTGTCCCAGCTTTTTGTTTGGGACGCAATCAGTTCTTTCCAGCAGCGACCCCTGAGATTGACCATATTCTGTCACCAGGAGCCATCCACCTCCTCACCAGCTCTGTCACCAACACGCGGCGGGACTGTCACATCCCATCACTTCATTTGTCTGCTTTTGGCAGAAGATCTCGCTTTTGGTTCTTTTCTCAATGCAGTCCTGAACCCATCTACCTACAGAAGTGTTCACAGATTCAACAGAATTATGGCATTACTCTTTAGCAAAGTGGATCCCTGCTGGCAATATTTTCCAGCACCAAGTCCCTTCCACGGACAGGGACTGCTTCTAGGGGTGAGGAGCTCAGATGTGGGCTCTCCATCGGGTCCCTCTGTTCCACGACAGCACAACTATCTGCTAATTCCCCTAACTCTTCAATTGTGCATGAAACCAAAATGCTTGAAGCAGCTGCAAAAGTGTTTTAGCCACTGAGTGGTTCTCAGCGATGAGCTGAACAGTTTCCTGCTTCCAGGCTGGTACCAAAGCCAGCCCAGGTGCTGCAGTTTTCAAGAAACTTACTGTTTCTCCAAAGCACTACAGATGACACAGTTCATGAACACCCCCTGAAGTCTCACTCTGTTCGTGGATCTCTGCTGCATCAATGGAAATGAGGAAGATAAAGTACTCCAGCAGTAAAACCTTTAATTGCATATCGATCAGCAGTTTTAAAGCTTTAAAAAATGAAACATTAGCGTAAGAAAATTCACTATAAATAGTTCTGGCTGAAAACCTGCTGCATAAACCATCTGCTCCAGTCTGTAAAAAGAGGTAGAGATTTTGCTGTAACGGTTGTAAGCAGCAGTGCAAAGCAAGAGGAGCTGGAAAAGCAGTGACACCTCCTGAAAACAGAAAGGCTGTGCCATTCAGGTTAGTTACTATTAGCCAGCCACCCAAAGTGCTTTAGGAGTGATATGGGCCTGAGGGAATCAGACCTTCAGCACTTCTGAAGGTGCGCTGAGGCTGCCTGAGACCTCACAGCAGCAGCTTCAGCACCCAACTGAAAATACAGGATCCAATCCCCACAGTCGGTGCTAATACCTCCAAATATCTGCTTGCAGATGGTGTTCCTGGAAACACTGAAGAGGCAGATCCCTGTTTACTTCTGCCAAACTTCTATCATTGACTTATTTCAAAGACATCAACCATTACACGTGCGTCTCCAGCAGCAGAAGCTCCCACTGGGCTCTTCTCCAGCCTTCATCATAGATCTTTCTTGCGAGAAAAGTAAAAATCTATCCCTCTGTCCTTGCACTGCATTGGTGTGTGTGCAGGTCCTCTCCTGCCCTGGGGATGGGGGCTTCCTCCCTGCTGCAAACGAAAGAGGAGCAGTGAGATATTTCCTAAAGCTGAAGAGTAAAGGTCTGGGCACGAAGCTGGGCACGAAGCAGCCTTAGCACACAGTATTTAAAATGTGTGTGTGGCTCATTTACCCCCCAGGTAAAGGGCGAAAAGGAGAGGAGAGCTGACAAGCTCAGTTCTAGTTTGGGACTAGGAAATTTGGCCTGAGAAATTTGGTACCACACCTTGGAATTAAAACCTGAAATGGGGACATGTTTCATTCGTCACTGAAAATTGTATGAGAATTATATTTGAGCCTCCACAAAGTATCTTTACTCAAGAGGATGCATGGGGGAAGACAAAAATGCTGAAAATCTCTTGAAGTAAGCAACCACTGGTTAGATTTACTTCCTTCCCTTCCACCTATACCTACAGAGCATTTTCCTTCCTTACCCATCTCCAGGAAAAGCAGCCCAGTCAGCAGATGCAAGTCTGACACATGCTTGGTGTGTCACAGGATCCAGATCTTAACCTGTCTCCATTCTGAAGGGCAGATCCACCCAAAAAGCAAAAGCCAAGGACCAGTCCCCACATTTCCTTGCCTTGGTACCTCCAGTCTAGATGCACTCAAGCATGGTAGGAAGCCAGTTGGTTTTACTTCCACCTCATGCACAGACTGGGAACTGAGCACTATCCCTGGCTTCCTTCTGTCCATCTGCATCAGGTGGGGGTCAGCCCAGCGGAGGCTTTCAGAGATCATCCATGCGTGCTGTGGGGCTACCAGGGCTGGCAGGGCCTGGGGGGCAGGGAAGGATGCTGGGGAGGACAAGCTCTCTCTGTCTGGGCTGTCTCAATAGGGCTGATGGGATAAAGCAGCACCTGAAGTATCCATCATTCCCAAACAGCTGCTGTATCTGGCATATGTACAACCAGAAGGGATAAAAATGAGTAAGAAAAGCTACCTATGAAATAGTAAACAGAACATGCACAGGTTCTTTCTCTGGCCCTCAAGCCAACTGAAACAGCACAGCCTGTGTCCATGTGACAAACAGTGGCTATGTCAAGACTGTCTTTTAGCATGGAGTACCCTCAGGCTGTGGTTGGACATAGTCCTGGGAGTTCAGGGCTTGTTGGCCATGGCAAAGTAGTGCTGGGTAGCACACTAACAGTTCAACAGCCTGGATGACTGGAGGCCAGTACTTGGGCTTGTACCTCAGGCATATTTAGTTTACTCAGACAGACACGGCTACATAACTCTGGCTGCACAGAGCAAGACCTCTTCTGTGAGGTAATGTCACTTTGGATTAAAGCAATCTTTTCCCTTTATACCTCAGAAAGAAGAGCAGAACTCACAGCCACTCTACAGAGGCAGAGCAGCTGCTTAAAGCCCTTCCACCCCATCCCAGTACTCACAGGCCTCTGGCTGATGTGTCTGCTCCACTCTGGGGCTGTCACAACTGGCTGTGGGTAGGTTTCACCCAGAGTTACACCTGCCCGGGAGAGAGTGGCACTGCTCAGTGCCCATGGGGTGTGGATATCTGCTCCCTTTATGCCCTGTAGTTCTGGGACCCACAGCCGGACGTAATCCCCCTGCAAACAGAACCAAAGGGACAGGATCCATTCAGCAGTGATCTGTATGTTCTTCCCAGCACGGGTCTTCCATAACAGGAAAGGGAGCAGCTTGATTTCCAGGTAAAGAAGCTGGTGCATTGCAGCATCACTTACTCCTGTCAAATCAACCCCTACCTGTTAAACCCTCTACCCAGAATTAGTGCCTGAACTAATTCTGCAGACACACAAAGGCTAGGGCTGCCCTCCAAGCTCACGCTGCAGACAGCGGAGGGAAAGAGGTGCTTTTTTGGGTACAGTTCACCTGCCTTGTTTAGGACCAGGCAAGATGAAGTCTACTTTTATTTCCAGTGACTGATGGAAGCTAGGATGACGACCTTAGCTGCACACCTCTGCACTTGGCTGGATGAACCTCCCTTACCCCTGGATCTCTCCTACTAACTATACTGCTGCATCCCTTACTAGGACAAAATTCTGATTTCTTGCTAAATTCCACCAGCTATGGCAGTGAAGGGCAACACTGCCAGCTTACCAAGCTGGGGAACAGGGTGCAAACAGGTAGCCCAGTACGGGCACAACAGCAAAGCAATGGGAAAGGGCAATTTATGAGCTCCCATCGCTTTCAGAGAGACAGAGAAGTCACAGTTTAATCTCCTGAGGTGCCAGGTGAGCAGCTCAGTCTCTTTGGTCAGTTCTGAGTTCTTCAAGAAGCTCCTCTGTGCTCAAGGAAATGGGTGTGTGGTGGTGATGGGATGTGGCTGTTACCCGGAAGAAATGCTGATGAAACACTGAACACAGACCAGCCGCAGGGAGGGCGCACCCAGCACCAGCCTCTTTGGGGACTGTAAACTCCCATCTTCTTGTACGATGAGGGACCTGCCTGACTGCTGGCAAAGTGATCAAAGAGCTGTTTTTACAGCAGTACCCACATGCCATGTTGATCTCCAGTCTCTGAACCATTCTGCTTTGCTGCACTATTTAAGGCAGCCAAAGAAGACTTACGTTGCCATCGTACTCCAGGCCTTGTTTAATCACGTTAAACTTCCTGTTGTCCCTTGGGTCGTTGCCAATGCCAGCGCTGTACAACCAGTTGCCGTAATTGCTGCAAACATCGTAATCCACCTTGAGAACAGAAGAAAAAGCCGGTGAGATGGGCTGGGCTGGTGCTTGGTGAGTCTTCTCTCCCCATCCCTATCTCAATGGGAGGACTCCTTGCATGGGAGGCACTGGGGCACTCAGAGCTCTCCCATGTAGGCACAGCAACGTGGCACTCAAGAGGACCAGCATGGCTGTTTTGGACAGCTCAGATCAGCTTCCCAGCCTACTTCGAGTTCCTTAGGTCAATGAGATAAGTGAAATCCAATCAAAGTTTCCTTTTTTTAAAGAATCTTTCTTTTTGCTATTGTCTGGTAGACTTCATCACAGCCAGCCCTAGTTTTTAGGTGCTCCCAACCCAAGGAGCAGTAGCCCAGTACATTTCAAACACTACAGAAAGTTCTTCCTGACTGGTTACCCAGAGGCTAGCAAAAACATTTCTGCAGATCCTATCGAACGGATTGGAGAAAAGTCTCAGAGTGAAGGCTGTGACCTGAAGATGCAATCAGTACAAACCCAGCAGTTGTTTCCCTGCTGCAATAGCCTCAACTCCTAGGGACTTGGCAGAGAGAGGTGCTTTACTATGGGAAGATCCCATGACAAACTCAGTGGGCTGCACATGGGCAAAAAATTCTACCTCTAAACAAATAAAAAGCTCTTAAAGATGCTTGGGTAAAGTGGAGCAAGGCTCTTAAAACATGCAGAAATAACAGCACAACACGGCCCTGAGTGTTCTTCAGCTGCACAGGGTGGCTGACATCCAGTGTCAGCTTTCCAATTGTAGGGCAATCCAAACCTATCTTGGGAGGGGAGTGGCAGCGATAGCAAATAGGGTGTGGGATCTCCACACATTCCTAGGAGAGGTGTCCACGCTGCAAAGGCACAGCGCTGGCAGCAGCTGCAGGAAGTCTGCAGACACGTCACTGAGCAGGTTCAGTGCTGTTCTCTTTTCACTGCAGCTGCAGCAGCAACCGGTCCTCAAAGTGCCATTTCCAAAATCTCAGCCACTCCTCAACGCAGGGAGCTCACCACACCCAGATGGCAGAAGGCGCAGGGCCATGGCTGTCCCAAGTTCCCTTCTCGTTTCTTTGCAAAACCAGCTGATCAGCAGCCAGTTATGCTTTCTATGCACCAGACTTCCCCTCAGCAGCAGCGCTTCCTCCAGCCAGCAAGATAAGGATGGGAAGAGAGATGCCAATGGAGGTTAGACTGCGCGATTAACATGCAGGAAGGTGTGCGTGGGAGGTGAGGGCAAATCCAAGGGGGACTGGAGGAGACAGGCTCATTTCCCCCTCAGCCTTGCCCCTTCCTGGAATTCTCTTCTGTTTGTTTTTCTCCCTTTCCTCGGGGCCTGACCCCATCAATTCAATCATAGCTGATACTCTCTGTTCAGGGCACCAGCAGTATGTGGCCTTTTCCCTGGCTTCGCCGTGTTGTAGAGAGCTTGCCTCAGTCTCCATGCCTGTCTTGTGTGGCTCACAAACACCCTCTTCTTCACAGGCACATGCAAACACTCTGTGAGCATTTGGTGAAAGTACCAGAAATGGGAAATGCATTGGTTTCCCTCTCTGTTGGCAAATGACCCTGGTTTCAGTTCTGTGCTAGCCTCTACTATTCCCTACCTGTACATCCACCATCAAACCAATGTCTTCTTTGTGTTAGTCTGGAGATGCCACCAGGTTAAGGGAAATGCTCTCCAACAATATACCAGTGTGACACAAGCTGAAAGGAAGGACAGAAGGACACAAGGATCAGCCAGGCTAACCTACAGGGTGGCAGTCAGCCTCTGGGGCCCCCTGAGATGACAGAACTCGCACAGAGTGCCAAATCCTGCCTCCAGCAAGCTGCTGACATTCATGCCTGTATGAACAGAAGTAAGGAGCCCAGGGAGCATCTTTACAGTGTGAGACCTTCCAGGTCTTCATGTGGGGAATAGGACCTGGAATCTCCCATGAGCCCTTGAATCTGACTGCAAAACTCCCATTCAAGGAAGGCAAAGCTGCCTGCTTGTCAGAGCAATGCCTTGGCTCCTGACCCCTAACTCTTAAATCACTGCTCACTTTGAGTAAGAGGCTTGTGTCAACA
Source organism: Penelope pileata (assembly GCA_013396635.1). Taxonomy (NCBI): domain Eukaryota; kingdom Metazoa; phylum Chordata; class Aves; order Galliformes; family Cracidae; genus Penelope; species Penelope pileata. The sequence goes on from WBMW01003850.1 coordinate 178,103, forward strand.
TTAGTCAAGCTGGCCTCTCTGTGACACCTCTGGAACCACTCTGAGAGCCACAGCTGATGCCACCAAAAGCCAGGCATTATGAACCATTCAAAATGTGACACACTCTACACAACTGGCATGCATAGGGATATGTGTGCATCCGTGTGTGCACCTTGGCAGTGCTGCACCATTCTTCTGGACAGCCAACATGTGCCACATACAAGGCACTCAAGCTACAGGAGCTGGATCATCAACACTGAAATGCAGCCCCTGCCAGGCAATTCCCTGCTATGGAGTGTGGGGCAGGCACAGCATCTGCTGTCTTACACAATCCACTGCAGCTAAAGATTTTCTACCCTGGATTTTAGGTGGCATATGAGGGACAAGGCTACTGCTTTTCTAAAAAAAAGTCTCTGGTTCCATGTGCTGAGCATTCTCACTGCTATCTGGAAAAGCACCCCTGCACAGAGCTGCCAACACTGCTTTCTAAAGGATCCTGGATGAGTCCTGATCAGACTGTATTACTGTGCAAGCCCAGTGCTGCTCACAGCACTGGAGCGTGTCACAGCAAGGGGAAGATCAGCCAGCTCTTCCTGCAGATCTCTGCTGCCAAAGCCATTTCAGAGCCTCACTCTAAGGAAGCTCAAAAAAGTTACATTAATAAAAGAGGCTCATTTAATTGCATGTGATAGTGAAGGGACAGCTTCCTTTTACCTCCAGCCACTCCAGTGAGTGGAAAGTTTCCTGAATATTGATTTTTGTGTCTTGTCTGTATTCAGCAGATGAGATCTTTTAATGTAAAGCTGGTATTAGTATCATATCTTTTTCAATCTGTACTGTTCAGTCTGGTGAGGAACATGGTATCTCCATCAGCATCACCAGAGATAATGGCAACCAGCAAAGAGACACAGTGCTGCACTCCTCCCCACGCATCTGAAATGGGCAGACCTTCCTGGAAAGAAGCTTTTGGGGCCAAGGACAGAGGAGCAGCCCAGCTATTAACAGACTGTGACTGCTGATTGGCATACGGGAAACGAGTTGCTGCCCCAGTTGGCAGGGAGGCCCTTGACTCAGCAGAGTGAAGGAGGATGCCTCCAGCCCGGGTGGAGCCCCCTGGAAGCTGAGCCAGCTATTGTCCATGCTTGCCTGTTCTTGACTACATGACTTCCCTGTCCAGAGCGATCAATGTTGTGCCAACACTGGCTTCAGTGGCCAGAACACACTTATTTTTATGTTCTTTTTCTGGGCTGTCCTCCTCTCCAGCCCCTGGAGTGAGTAAATTAGAGTATTGTTAACATAATTTATGCTTGAACGTTTTCTCAAGTGTGACAGATCTCTGGCTGAGACTACAGGAAAAGGATCAGAAGTATCATTGCAAACTTCCTAGCTACATCTTGGTTGATAGCAGCTGCAGTGTGGCAAAACTCCCTTTGTTTACATGAGCTCTGGGAGGTACACACACTATGTGAGTACAATACAAGCACTATATATATGCATTTATATTAACTTGAAAATCGCTGATCATATTCTGTATCCTTATCAGGCAGAGCTACCCTCCCATCTGTCACTCAGGGCAGAGAGCAGAAACAACTCCAGACATACAATGGGCTCAGTCTCACCAGCAGGAATTGAAACCATTCTGCCCCCATCCTCCAGTCCAGCCCCAGGTCCTTGGTGAGAAAGCTGGCGACGTTCTGCCGCCCTCTGTTAGACATGAAGCCCGTGGCAGCCAGCTCTCGCATGTTGGCATCCACAAAAGGAACCCCTGTTTTGCCTTCTGCAGAGACAAAAGACAGTGCAGGGACACAGTGACATTGCTGGGCACTCATAACCATGCCTTCACAGCCATCCAAGCAGGTATGGCAGTGCCAGTGTACAGCAGCAGGGAGAGAACTTTCTGTTGGGGAGATTTCAGCCATGTTCAGCTGATGTGCACTTGCTAAGAGCCACTGGAAAGTAAACAGTAAAACGAACTGAATCTTAAAATGAGAGTTTTTGGCAAGAAAAATAATAAAGTATAGAAAAAAATCAGAATGGAACAACAACAAAGCAGGTGGAATTTGAGCAAACTAAATATACAAACCATAGGGCTAAGGACAGATTGTTGGGAGGTGATTAACAGCTGAGAGGGATGTATGGGGCAAATCTCTGAGGGTTAGTACCCAAAAAGCAAGGAGCTTTGTCTGCTGGTAAGGAAAGACTTATTGTAGCTGTGTGCAAATGGACACATACGGCATTAATGTGAAGAAAGATAAACAGATGTGTATTGCAGTGATTCTGGTTCTATATTAGCCCTATGTTAGCCCCCCGAAGTTTTAATATGAGATATTATCATTGCTATTCATGTGCCAAGAAAGCTATAAAAGCCAAAGAAAAGCAAGTACATTAACAAGCTGTGGGGCGTAACAAAAGGTGAGATTTGTTTTAGGGCTGTTTTAACCTTCTAACCAAAACCTACGGGAAGAACAAACCACTGCCAGCATGGCAACGCAGCAGTGATACGAAGGGCTGGACAGCCTCTGTGTGACCAGCAGGCCCTGACCACTTCCAGCTGGCCAGGAAAACCTAACTCAGTTCATCCCTCATTCTGTGACAGAACCTGGGACATCCATGGGCCTGCTCCTGTTCGGTGCTCCGTCTCAGTAGGAAAGAAAAGCATCCTGCACTCACACAGAACTGAGGGGCTGCATCTTGTTTGGTGGTAACACTGTCAATGACAGGGCCTGATCGTGCTGACAGCTCCTCTGTGGAAATCTGAGCCAGCACTAGGGCACGTGTTAGCACTGCAGATGTGTGGAAGCCAAGAGCACACCTAGCTAACCCTGCTGCTTCTACTGACCTTTCCAGCAGTCAAAGAGCTGAAGATCCTTTTTCCAGGGGACCTCTTTACTCTGAAGCCCTGTTGAGGAAAAAAAACCATGAGCTGCTAATAAAGACAAATACTGACATAGGCATTTATGAATCAAACACTGACAGCCAGAGGCACCTTGGTTGACACAAGCCATCAGGACAGAGCGAGCCCTCTCATGGCTATTACAAACAAGCCACATTCCTTCTGCAAAACTTTAGAGATGATCAGTTCCTCCTTCCATGTGTTTCAAAGGGGTGGCTGCTGCACACGGAGGGTACTCAAGGCTTTGTGAATTCTGATTGTTTGGTTTGATGGTATCTGCTGTTTCATGTTTGCAGGGGTCCATTGGCAATTACAGCTCTCTGTACAGTGGAATGGAGACAGCAGGGACTCAGCTCTGACTCCAAACAGCTAAGTTGAGGCCCACCACTGGCACCCAGTACCTTGTGAGATGCCACAAGGCATTTGACACAGCCACACAGGCCTGGAAGTTGTGACACAGACCCTAAGAGACACAGGTGGCCCTCTGCAGCCACAACTAGATGCTGGGCAGACTGCCCAAGGGCATCTAAAAGTGTTCTGCACTTAGGTGAGGGCAGGTAAATCCCATGGAGAACAGCTCACCTGACACAGACAGTGGCTGCAGGGTTTCCTGACCATCTGTTGCTGCACTGAGAGTCCAAGGCCCCCATTTCATGACATGAAATCATCATCACATCACATGTGCAGGCAACTGTCCTTTGATTCCTATGCAGTGCACAGCAGAAAGATTATCCATTGTCTTGGGATTCACACTGCTGGATCAGCTCCTGCTCTGTTCCAGACTTTCTGATGAGCTTGGGCAAGCCCTGATGCCTGGATTCTCTCCAAAGGTGCAGGGTTTCTGGAAGCAGCATCTTTACTCTTATTGTGCAGCTGCTTCCCACTGGCATGTGTCAATACTACTCCAGCTTCTTACTTCCCCTATTGCATAACTGCCCCTTTCCTCCCTGAATACAGAGATCCATACAAACCTCTGGAAGAGAAAATCCTTCTGCCATACTTCAGGGCCACAAATCGAAAGTAATCTCGCCACAGTAGCTCAAACAGGACCCTAAAACACAAAGCCATGCCTTTATTTCACTGTCAGTCCGATGAAACGACTGATTTAGGATCTTGCTTCTACAGCACCCATCATTAACATTGTTAGGTCTGTTTACAGAAAGCATTTTCACATACCTTACCACGATCCCAGTTCTTGCCTACTTATCTAGCTGGCACACAGAGGACTACAGCGAGGGCAAACTTTTCATGAGTCACTTGAGAAACTTCTTAACTCTAGTGCAAGAGCAGAATTGCAGGAAACCTCCCTCTGTTCCCTCCTTACTGGGATATAAAGAGCAGGGTGAGGACCTGCTTCAGCTTCACACTTTAGCAGGAGCAAGCATGTCAGCACATTCCTAAGGGCTCTGTGTTGATTTAAGTAACAACCTTTGCAGGGGACTGACAGGCACCTTTCAGAAGTGGGGTTACAGTGGACTAGCTCATGACATCAGCTGTTAGGCCTGCAGAAAATAGATAGTTTTATATAAGAGCATTTTATATAAAAAGCACTTTTTATACAATGATGGCACCTTTGCTGCTGATACCTGCTTCAGCTCTCTAGCAAATGGGAAATACTCTTTGTTAAGTTGGGGTTTCAGCTTACCTGATCTTCCTTGAAATCTTGACTACAGAACAGGATGCTGTCCCACATGCTAAAAAATGCTGTCATGATGCTGAAATTCTAAGAGATCCTCATGTGTAGCCACCAAGACCTGTGCTTCACTGTGCAAGTGACTCTAGTGCTTGGGAGCTTGACAGCTTCATTTTTACAATTATTTATCACTTTAAAATGCTTAGATCACCATGATACCCCAGCTGCAGGCAGCTGGAAAAACACCAGTATGGTCCTCTCTTGAAAATTCCTTTCCTCTTAATTCATTTTGAAGAAGGGATGAAGACAATCAGGCACATTAACAGGCAAGAGGACAATGTTATATCTGTCACTTGAATTTTAATTGGAGTATTTTGGCCAGAATTATTGGCAGTTTTCTGCCCCTTCTTCACCAACCACTGTGCTATTTGACATGCTGCAAATCTAACAAACCAGTGTGAAAACAGTTCTATATTTGCACAGTCTGTTTTGGGCTTCTTTCCAAAGTGTAGCACCAGGCCAGGCTCTAACACAAACCTGCTTCTCCGTAACAGCTCCCTGTTGAAGTCTGAGTGATCTCTTGGGGTTTTGGCCACCTTGCCAGGTCCCTACAAATCTGAGCACCTCCTCAATACCCAGCTCACTGCCATCACTGTGCCCTGCACTAACAGGCTGCCCCATCCCAAACTCTGTCCCCCCACACCACTGCGTGAGAAACCTTCTGGCTTTTATTTGCAAATCATTCTTCCTTCTCACCCAGCCCATTATAACAATACAGAGAAGGATGGCGCTGATTTACAGAGATCAATCTTAAAAATGATGAACCGCAATTTCCAAGCAATAATAACGACAACTAACATTAATCACCTTTACTTACAAAGTGCCTAAAGCCTTCAGATGTCAGAGGCAGACTAATAAATCCGTGCTGAAACAGAAGTGCAGTGCACCCCAGAGGAACCAGACAGCAGGCGCAGGAAAAACAAACATTAATTAAGAAGAAAGTTAACAAATCACTCTCTCCCGTGCATGAGATGCCAGTTTCCTTTTCAGAAACAACAACCACAACGATCACACAGGGTCATACCAGTACGTGCTGGGATTTGCTGCTCTCTCTTTTTCATACTTCCGTGTTTGCTCGTAGATGTATCGAGGTGAAATGCAGCCCAGCGCCAGCCTGCAAGCAGAAGGGAGATGTCCTGGGTGCAGTGCAGGACTGACAGCACGGTGCCTCCACACAGGGAGAGGAAGGGCAGTTTTGCTCAGTTTGCAGTTATGCCACTGAATTCCCAAACAGCTTCAGTCAAGTTGTCTGACACATTTGCAACTATGAATGAAAATTACAGTCCAAACCCTTCCTTTCAGTGTGTGACTGTTACAGAAGTCCTGAAGCTACCGTGATAACTCATCGTACAGAAGTCTGACAACTTTTGCCTGAAAGACTTGGTCAGATAGGACTTAGTGCACCAGTGACAAACCCAGAAATGGGTCTCAAGTGTTCAACTCTTCATCACGTGCCTTAGCTGCTCAACAGCCCTCTTCCTGCTACAAACCTAGCTATCCTGCGTGCAGGGCTCTCATCTGAGGACCCACAGAAAGCAAGTGACTTGCTGAAAATCTCACACAGAGCAGGAAAACTAGGAATCAAAGCCAGCTCTGGCAGCTGAGCCCAGTGGGCTCCTTCATTTGTTTCAAATCAGTGCTGTGCAAGAGCCTACAAGAGCCTGGAGACTCCAGCTCCATGGCAAAGGCTGGTAAGAAACAACTTTTACCTTGATTTTCCCAGAAATGTATTTTAATACTATTTCTCACCAGGGCTCACGGAAACATTTGACCTTCTGATGAGTTTTGGGAAACAGGAAGAAAGGGCCTGATGAGTTTTTTCTTAATTGCTGACCAGCTGTAGCATTTAGAAATGGCCAGTGTGAGATGTGAACAGCTGGCTGCAATCTGAACTGGTCTGATTTTAATTGTCTGACAGAAGAACACTCTGGGGCAGACAGATCAGGACTGTCTGCTCCCAGCAAATGGCCAGCTGGGAAAACCTCCAGTGGAGGCACACAGAGCAACTTCTTGCAGGGCCAGTGGGCCTGAGCTCCCAAAGTGCCACCAGGTGGAGCCATCCACTGCCACCACTGAAGCACAAGGCTGACTGCAAATAAGCAAACCTGACCTGTAGTAGCCCCAGAAGATTGTTTCACCTTGCAGTTCTGTGGGGAAAACACTCCACATGCTCTCAGCATTAGGCTGAACTGGGTTCTCTCACTGCAGCTTCAGCCTTCAATTTACTCTGCCCTTTCCAGCATGGAAAACTAAATCTCTAATGGGAAGGCTTCATATTTACACAAATACGAGGTCTTTTTGTGATAGGAATAATCACAGGCATCTTTTCACCCCCACAAAAAAAATGGAGGTGCAGTGACTTGCCCCAGGCATTCAGCCAACCAAGACTGGGCTCAGTTCTACAGCCACAGCACACTGAAGCTATGCTTCTTCCCTGGCTGCTCTCATCCACCCTGACACACAAAACAGCACAAAGCCAGAAGACCAGCTGTGTGTCCCTCCAGTGCCCGTCCACTTCGCTGCTCTTGGCACAGTATTGCTACACTTCAGCAATTCCTAATTGCAGGAATGTTTCCAGGGAACCACTGCCTGGGAGTGCAATAAAGAGCAGTTCTGAGACTGATCTACCCCAACAAAAAGATGAAGGGAATCACACTGAGGCCCCTGTCTGTGTCCAATTAGTGTTCAGCAGACATCGGTAACATCAGCATGGGGTGGGTGCAGAAAGGGTGCTACAAGTCTCACAACAGAAGATTTTTACCATGGTGCAAATTTGGTTGAGTAATCCATTCCTATCAGTCCATTCCGAGTCTCCTTGTAAGATGCCACCAAGTTCTATGCAAACAAAAGAACGAAAGATCTCAGTACTTTACAAGCAACCTGGCAAAATGTTTTCTTTCTTTCAGACCAGAGCCTGGGCAGCCTGGCAGGGCTGGGCTCCCTCTCACGGCTGCCTGCAAGGATTGCAGAGCTGCCCATGATTGCCTCTAGTGCACAGGAATTATCAGGCCAGCTGTTCGCATTACAGCTCCAGAAGTGTGTCACGAGCTACGCTCCCTGCTTCAACCTGTGGCAGATTTCTTTCTATAAATGCTATGAAACTCTGACTCTGAATCAATAATCCATTGACAAGCAATGGCTGTAGCCAGGCTGGACTTCTGACTTGCCCATGTGGCTTCTTGCTTGGGTCTGAGAACCGTAGAGTCTGACAGCACTCAGCACTTTGCTGCAGGACTCCTGATCACTGCTATTGCTGGGCTAGCCACATTTACAGCAGGGTGCAGATGTTCCATATTCTGCACGCTCCACGGATGATGCAAAGGACATCTAGGGAAGCCTGACCTCTCCCTGATCCTCTTCACAGGACAGGTTGCAAGGGCTGGTGGGCTGTTCCAGCTCCCCAAGAGCTGGTAACATTTGCATAACAAAACAAAGGAACAGATTTTCCAGCACTGATTGTACTGATTCTTCATAAAGAGCAGAAGCTGTGCATGCTCCCCTACAGCAAGGGAACGCAGCTGAACGAATGTAGCTGTGTTTGTGAGTGCTCTGGACACAGCACGCTTCTGACACAGTCTCAGCTGGACAGATGTTACCCTCTTTATCCAAAATACTGTTGGAAATCAGCACACATCATTTTGTGCAAGTTAAGGCAGTTTCTAAACCAGGAAAAGGTTCAAAGAGAGTCAGGAAGCACAGCTGAAACACAGTCAGCAGCAGCTTCACTCACCAAAGTGAGGGAGCAAAAAGCAGCTGTAATTATTTGGCCATAAGTTTTTATACCACACTGCAAGGAACATCTTATTGTTTATAGCTGTGAGCAGCAGCTTGGTTGAGTTGTTCCTCGTCCCACTTGTAGTTGCAGCTCTGCAGGCTACTTTTCACTCCTCCAAAATGGAGGAACTTAATTGCTGCTGACGTGGGAAGGGAGAGTAAAAAGGGCAAATCAAGGTAAAGAAGTCAAAAAATGATCCCAATTCCTTGAAGCTGATGGAAAAAAAAAAAACATTTAACAGGGATGGCCACTAAACTAGGTCCCTAAATATTCGGTTTACATTTCCAGTTCCTGGATGACTTCTTTTTGATTTAGTTTGTCTCACTGTAAAGTTGAAATAATGCCAATTACCTCTTTTGTAAAGTGCTATATAGGAGCTAAGGAAATATTAAGAAGTGAAATTGCAGCCTCACCCACTTGCACAGCCGTACAAGGGGGAGGATGCAGACAAGAAAATGTACAAGTTACCATGTCCCAAAAATAATACTGCAGTCTCATTAAAGCCTGGGTTTCTCCTCCACTGCAAGGGAAGGCTGTTCGTGGATCAGTCCCAGGATCTGCCACAGAAAACACCACCAGCTTGTTACCAAGAAGAATTAGCCCTTGGAAAGCATCTCAGAGGCAAGGAGCTTAAAAATGAGGGATGTTCAGCTGTAGGGATGTATGCTTTGGGGAAATGAAAGATTTTGCCTATCTTTCTTTGAAAGAAGTGCCACATCAGACATATTCAAAACGGAGATTAATGCTGATTAAGAGAATGTTTTCCACCCAGCTGCAGGGCTTGCTAATCCAGCTGCTCTGCACAGGGAATTTACCTTCCTTTCCTGTATGAATGCACAGGAACTCAGCCAGAGTTTGAAGGGCAGCTACTGCCTCAGTCTCCATCTTTTGATTCTCAGGAAGAGACATCTCTAAGTAGGATTTCATGGGAGCACCTGCCAAATTAAGTTTTCTTACCCTTTTGTCCCAAATCCTCCATTGTAGGGATACATCCTTCTTCCACCCCTGGAGCCAGAGGCTTCAGCTGATCTGCCAGCTGCAGCGTTGGCCGGACCTTCGCCTCGGATTCCACCGCTTTTCGGAAATTGGTGTAGACATCAGGCAGCCTGCACGGATGACAGCACAGTCAGATCTCTGTAGCACAGTCACAGGATGGCTGCCCTGGCCCCTTCACACAGCACCACGTGGATTCTGTGCGTGGAGGGATAGCTTTTCAGGCTGTGCACTCCTGGGAGCAGCGTGCAGATCTGCGATGCATGTTTCTACCACACCTGGCACAAAAGAGGTAGGTTCCCCTGGGGCTAGCAGCAATCACGTGTTTAGTCTTACACTCAGTTGCCTTCTGCTTCAGATCCAAATGGTGCCTTTTCCATTTATTGTGTGTCCTGATGGGGCAATCCTGAGGGTCAGATTATCTCACCTAACTCTTGATTACCCACAAAGCTGACCTCACCAAACAAATCTGCAATCTCAGGTTGCCCCTGTGGCCAACAGAGAGAAACTGGCATTTTTAGGGTCTGACTTTTCTGCCCCGTTTTACACATTTTCTTTAGGATATCATGATTCATTCAACTGCATCAACCAGATAACAAGTGACTCTGGATGGAACTACGCAGAGTCCACACACAGAGGGCTCCTGTCATGGTCACCTGCATTCAGCCTGGTGGGGTAATGGAGCAATGCAGCCCAAGCCCAATGCCACAAGGCTCTGGGCACTGCAGACAGTATCCAAACTGTGCTGGTGGAGGGGCAAAGAGAAATCTGACCCTCAATAAAAGGTCAAACAACACCCCCAGCTTTATGCATTTCAGAGAGTAAATCTTACTGGCACTGAGGCATGAATATGCCCATTCTCCTTGATGTGTATGAGCATGACATCACTGTTGCATAAATGCAGATGGATTAACGGGTCCCTTCCCAATGGGAGTGGGTGACTAAGAACCCTCTGAGAGGTTCAGTGCAGTGTGCAATACATGGGACAGCAGAGGAGGGAGTGGTATCATGGGGCAGTGCACCTGGCAATAGGCCTGAAGGGAAGGTCGTCCCGGTGGTACAGCGTGGACGCCCAGAACGTCTGGACCTTCACCCCGTGCTGCCCACACACCTGGCACAGCCCCTCCTCCACATCCAGCTCCTCCTTCGTTGCCTAGGGTGAACACAATGCAGTGAGACCATGGCACAAGCTCCAGCATACAGACAGACCCCGGTCTTGCCTTCCTCCCTCATCTCCACGGTCAGTTTCCCTTTAGAGAGAGGTGCATGCAGACAGTCTCTGGGTATTTCCCTCTGCCAAACCCAACGAGGGATGGGTCCAACAAAGAAGGAGGGCAGTTTGATGAAGACTGGGGGAGAAATGTGCTCTGCTGACCCACAACACCAGTTGCCAGAAAATTTTCTTCTTCCTTCCTCATAAACAGTTGCAATCCAGCAAGGACTCCCACTCAGACACCTACACCCCCATCCCAGGAGCTGGACAGCTTCCCTGATGTTGCAGTATCACAGACAAGACAGGCTCTGAACATACAGGACCTGCATCATCGTTTGGCTGTGGGAGAAACCTTGCTAATTTTATCTTTCAACACTGTCACTCACTTATTTCCCTTACCTCTTCATGGAAAGCCACAACACCAACGCAGCCCAACTGAGTAATGAGATCATGAACCACGTCTTCTGGCTTCCCTTTCCTCACAACCAGGGTACTGCAAACACAAAAGATTGCCTTGAATTAGGTTTGATGTTGGTGTTATTTGTGCATACAGAGCCCCAAGTCTTGGGCTAGGCACTGATGTACTTCCTCTCTACGGAGCACAGACAGCCTGTGGAGGCAGACAGACAAGATTTGACCAGCCCACGTTTTTTAGGAACCACTGAAAGCAGTTTGTAAGCCACTGAGGCAGAGTTTGTGTTGAACACACCGGAAGCCTTAGAAAGGATGACTGGGCAGAAAGCCAGGCTGTCACCTAAAAGTCAGCCTGTGAGATGCATTCAGCTTCAGGCTTACAGGCTGAGATTCCAGAACCGACTCCTCTTTCAGTCACCTTCACAGGCAGTGGTGGCCTGTGGGCAGACACAGCTCTGCTTTCATGTGGGATCACTCAGAGGAATTCTTTCCTCGTGTTAGTAAGAGAGTCAACAAAACTTCTTTCCCACCTTCTAACCCCAGAAACTGCCCAGCTGTGTACCCAGGGCACCAGGCCAAAAGACAGACTGTGGTGAGAAAGCTGGTCAGAGGTGGGTGCAGAGCCCTGCGAGGAGTCTGACACCCTTTCCCTATCGCACACACACAAACTGTTGTGTAACCTGACAGAGATCTGTGCTGGAGAAGTTTAAACCACGACTGGGAACTTTCTTCAATTATGGGCTGTAGAAGGTAGGAGCAAGGGGTGTTACAGAGAGAGCTGCTGCCCTTACATCCCATACGAGACTAGAGACAAAGCTGCACAGAGGGAACACTACAAACTGACTGGAGGAGGTGTCTGTAACACTGCATTAAGAAGTCATCACAGCAGTGAGTGAAGCACATCTTAGAGTGGCTCTTCAAAACCAAGCCTCTCAGTGCAGAAGACCAATTCCTTATCAGCCATTACCAACAGCATGGCAGCGTTTAAGCAGCTCTGAATCTGTTCACTGCAGGGTGAGGGTGCAGACAACCACAGATCAGTTGTTTCAGCCTCCTGTGACATTCAGCCCTTCCACTGCAAACCCAGAGCAGTTTCTCTTGCTTCTCTTACCAGTGTTGTGTCACCCTGAGAAAAGACAGCCTCGATGCTGAATCTGCTAAGCAAAGACAAATGTTCTCTGGTAATGGGATTTCTTAACATGTAGGCTTTCACACCCTGGCCTACCCCAACTATGGTTCCTGCAGGCAAATGAAGGAGGAATCTCTGAAGATTCCCTTCCCACTGCGTAGCCTACCAAGGGGAATGGGTTCACTAGAACAGAGCATGAGCAAACTGAAGTCCCCAGTCTCACAAGCCAGGATCTGTGTTGGTCTGTCTCAGGCCAACTCCTAGGAGAAATTGCTTGGGACAAGAATGGAAGCATGCTGCAGTGGTCAGCACCACTGCCTACATCTCGGATGGCTGTGGTTCATGTCCCCATTCTGTAGGATTTGGGCAAAGTGTTCATGGCTGACACCAATCTGTGTTATCTGAGTTCCAAGAGAGCAAAACCAGGATGGCACACAGCCTGGATGGCTCCTCGGTCCCTTGTGGGTGCCAGAGCAGGTTATCCAAACAGGAGCTGAGTGAGTGACCAACACTGGACCTCATCATAGCTAAAGGAAAAGCTGCTCTCAGGTACAGGCCATCACCAGAGCCCAACCTGACATGATTTGATTCACAGCATAGATACATGTTGAAAAAGAAAACACAAACAGATGTGATTTCTGCACAGTGCTTTCTCAACTACCTTCCTTTCTTCTTGAGTGTTTCCCTCAGATCCTTCACGCTTTCCAGCAGAAACCTGAGCCGATGTGGCCCCGTCTTTGGGAAGCCATAGTGGTGGGTGCCTGCGTAGTGCCGTGGGTCGAAGCAGTAGAGGGGAACAACGTAATCCACGTTGCTCTGAGCCCAGTGGAGCACCTGGAAATACAGAGGGGGTCTTGAGAGCATCGCTGGGGGGGAAAATTATGCAGAAGCAGGGCTGGGCTGGGGGATTTCTAAGGAATCACAGAATTGTAGGGGCTGGAAGGGATCTCTAGAGATCATCGAG
>WBMW01003850.1:191384-202666 GCA_013396635.1 Penelope pileata
CCCAGGTCCTTCTCCGCAGAGCTCCTCTCCAGCAGGTCAGCCCCCAAGCTGTACGGATGCATGCGGTTATTCCTCCCCAGGTGCAAGACTGTACACTTGCTTTTGTTAAAAAAATAGGAATTACCCCTGGGAAGGGGGGGGACAGCCGGACGGGCCCTACCTGGTTATCATGGGCGCGCAGGTCGCAGCGCAGCAGGCAGATCGCCGCCGTCGCCACCCCCGCCATGCTGCCCTCCCTCCTCCCGCGGCCTCCCAGCCCGCCCTCCTCCGCCCCACAGCCGCAGCCCGGCCCTCAGCCCGCCCCATCCCGCCCCGGGGCCGCGCTTCCCTGTCAGGAAGGGGGAGGCGGCTCGGCCCGCCATGTTGGGTACCCTCTCCGTTTATAGGGCTCCGTTGAGGTAGAAGAGCTCGCTGTACGCACCAGCTAGCTCACCTGCTGCTGGGCTGGCACAAGCCATCTTGTCAGCTCAGAGCAGCAATAATATCTTTGGTTCCCAATGCAGATGGCAGCAACCAAAGCGAAAAGCCTTCCCTCATCCTATAGTTTCCATAATTCGGCGCTGGACACCAGTGGTTACACATCCCTTACTCAGCCTGGATTACTCACCGAATTGTCCCCCGGGATCTTTTTTTCATTCAAGTGCTCTCATAATAAGAGGAAATGTAAAAAAAAAGACCCTGCGTGGCTCCCTGGCGGAGGTCTCCAACCATACCCTCCCCTTGCCTAAGCCCACTGGTGCTCCTGGGGTGGGAGGGGATGGAGAAGGGGTTAATGTGATGGCAGGGGACCCAGGTTTACAGGAACAAATTGCTTCATTACATGTCTGAGTTGCTGGATGAGAGCTTCCAGTGGAGCCACACTGGCTCTTACATGCTCACCAGATTGTGGTACCCCAACCCCAGGCAGTCCTGGGGAGCCCCGGTTTTATTTCCACCTCCTCCAGGCCCGCAGGTCCCCTGCGTGCAATATACATTCACTGGCTCTGGGAAATGATGCTGATTTCCCATGTGACCCACATGACACATAATCTCCTGATCCCCTTTCTATGCAACAAGCGCTCCTTTTCCTGGCTCAGCAGACTGCAGCCCTCTATAAGAACCGGTGACTCATCGCCGAGGCCTCATGTTTGGTGAAAGAAAAGCAGAGCCAAAACTTTGGCTCGCACCCAAGGAAAACACTCATCAGTTCACAACGCGTATGCTATAGAGGCAACCATCTCCCCTCATCGTATTAGAAATGAAAGGATTTTATGAATCCAGTTTACCCGTTTGCCTTCTTTTGGACAAGGACAAGCAGTGCAGTTGGCATCACTTTTGTTTGCAGTCAGGCTCCCCCCCCAGTGTCTCGGTTGACATTAAGCTGGGCCAAGTCTGGCAACGATGACATCCTCTTGGAGCTTACTCACAGCCCTCAGACAGCCACCCACCTGCACTGCCCCTTGAAGAGGTCTGATTTCATGTGCGTGTGAGAGAGGTGCCCTCCTGGCTGAAAAGGGCTTATTTCCCATTGGCAAGGAAGGCTGGTTTCCACTAACCAGAAACCTCTGCAGCAGGAATAAATAGAATGGGGAAGATCTGAAACCCCTGATACGCCAACGGGGAAACAAAAGTGGGTTTGACAGCAGCGAGCCTCTTCCAGCCCTCTATATGTGGAGGTAGAAAGGATGCAAGGCGTACAACACCGCTGTAATTCATGCTGCAGGAGTAGCAAGAACACACACACTCTGTACATATGCAGCTGCTAAATTTTACAGCCCTAAACAGCAAGACTGGGAGGAAAAACACGAACATAAGGGACAAATAGTTTGCTCAGACCCCGAACCCAGACCTTATTCCCAACACCATACCCCTCTGCCACATCACTGGAGGTCACTTTATTTCCTTTGCACAAATCCTGTTGCATGCTCAAACCAGCGCTTTCTAAAATAGTGCTGGTTGCTTCCACTCTGTAGTCTACCCTCATAATAAAGGTTCTGCACGTTCATCTTCTCAGTCCCTGCTTCTGTGAGACTGTATGAAATCATGCTCTGAAAATGTGTGCAACGGGGGCGTTTAGGAAAAGCGTCGGCGAGGAGTGCTTTGTTCCAAAATTAGAAACCAGGAGACCTGGCATTGTCAGCTGTGGGCTCTGGAGTCTCCTCGTCTGGATTTTCCGTTCAGATGAACCCAGTCAATGAGAACAAAAGCTTTATTTCTTTTTTTCCACTGACACCTGTCTCTTTACTCCACGATGATGTTCCAGCTTTCCATTCTCCCTTTGAGCAGCTCAGAACCTTTGCCAATGGGCTGCTGCAGTACCAGCACTCTGCATGCCAGCATGGAGG
The DNA here is from genome assembly GCA_013396635.1 of Penelope pileata. NCBI lineage: Eukaryota > Metazoa > Chordata > Aves > Galliformes > Cracidae > Penelope > Penelope pileata. The sequence goes on from WBMW01003850.1 coordinate 193,709, forward strand.
GGAACAAGCCTTTCACAGTCGTTTTTGTTCTTTTAAGTACCCTTCAAGAAATGGTTCCCTTCCTGGAGCCCTGAAGTTGTGAGTTAATTTGTGGGACATAGGAGGAGGTCAGTGAACTTTGATGAAATTCTGCAGGGGACCGCAGTAAAAGAACTGCATAGGAACTATCCAGAGCCAGAGGAAACCTGGGGACCAGGCCAGCCGATGTCTACCAATGGCCTCTTGCAGTGTGAACAGAGGGATGCAATCCCTTTGTTTCTCAGACAACCTCATGGGACACCAGCTCTTGGAGAGACCCCAACTCCAAGTCTAATCATGTAGCTGTACTCTTCCCCTTGTTGCTTCAGGTATTCTTTTTCATTCACTAAAGCTGTTTATCAACTCTTGTTTATTCCTGGAGGTGAGCGTTACAGTCAGAAATGTCTGTTGTACCCATCTTGGATAACAGAGCCATAGAATTACACCTCATCAAGCAAGCTCTTCTTTTATGGCCTATGCAGAACAAATCTGTCAGAAAGCCAGCCAGTTTTGTGACAGAGGAACTGGAGGTGACTCAAGCTTCCTCTCCTCCTCCTCTCTTCCTCCTCTCCTCCTCCTCTCCTCCTTCTCTCCTCCTCCTCTCCTCCTCATCTCCTCTCCTCTCCTTGCTGTGATGGAAGTTCAACAACATACAGACATCAATATTTGGGTTGGACTTGATGATCTCTAGAGGTCCCTTCCAAACCCTACAATTCTGTGATTCTGTGGTATTTATGCTTTCCTAGGCAGAAACAGGCTGCAATGAAGCACTGAGACAAGAGAAGGCAGTAGTCTCCTTCAGCAGTGACAAGAACAGCGCTGAAGATGGTGGATACAGCTGTAGCACTGTGCCCTGAGTAGCACTGCAAACAGGAACATAAAAGGTGACCACTGCACATTGGCTGTGTGTTATTTTGTCAAGTTTTGATTACGTTAAATGCTCAGACTCGCTCTTCTAGGACAAGAAAGTTTTCATCCCCTGGACAAATGCCTTCAGCATTGCTGTGTTATTGCATCACTGATTTCAGTCTCTGACACGTCATCCATTGATGTCCGTGTTCATAAGCATCTGCGACCAACTTCATTCGTGATGCATAGCACCATCCTCATTCAGGTGGTGTTTCAAGTGGCTAAAATAACAAAACATGCCTGAATAATTTCCTCTCTCGTTTTGGAAACAGGTCCCAACTGTTGCTTCTTTCAGCTCTCTGTAAGAAGGCCGCTCTTGCATTTAGTTTGTCACGCATGAAAAGTCTGACATCATTACTCGATGTTTTACTGCATCTCCCCCTGAGCCTTTTCAGAACCCCTAACATGTCGTAACTGGCTGTTTTCATAACAGCAGAAAGCCTGTGTGACCAACATACAGTGTGGCTCTGCTCACAGAGTGCAGTGGTTCTGTTACCAGTCCTGCTGCGTCCAGGCATAAGCTCTGAAGTCTCCTTGGGTACGACAAGTACAATCGCGTTTTCTTGGATTTGGGTAGCATCCTAAATCCTGTCCACCAGCATCAAGCACCTTTTTTTTTTTCATGCACATCTGTTATTCCACCCAGATTTACCTTTCAGCTTTCAGAACAACTGATTAACAGCAACAAGCTGCTCTTCATGCTGAGATCTCCCATTCCAGAGGCAGTGCTTTGATGTTTCGACTGCCAAAGATCTGTCGCTCACCTGTGGTGGAAGTAGAAGGATGCAGCCCCTCTCAAAGAACAGTTCACTGCCTGCATACATGCAGCCGCTCCTCTTGCCTGGTGTCATTTGTGATGCTTTTTGGTTTGGAGGGGTCTTGCCAACAGGCTCTGCATGGGGACTACCTGACTTTGGCTCTGCTCTGACCGTTTCTGTAGGAAGACATGCAGACTGGTTGCTCTTTGTAGGCCAGCTTGCGATCACTATTCATTAAATCTGTCATTTCCTCTTCTGCCTTTCAGCGGTGTTTCCTCCATCAGGAACCTAATGACCCTCTGCAAGCTCTCATCCACCTACAATTACTGGACCTGTCTGAGGTTTGCCAAGTGGCTTAAATACCGTTGAGCGTGAACTGCTGCTCATGGCTGTCGTATGGGCTTGCAACACACTCTCACCTGGTGTATGCCCTCAAAATACAAAAGATCTACTTGGATAAAAGACCAGACGTGCATAACTGCAATTGAAGTAGCTTAATGTCAGTTAAGTATAATCAAATCCTTGGTTAACGTAATCCAACTTGGCTCCGCTGGAGACAACCAAAGACTAGAAATCTCAGTTCAAAAGGCTTTCAAAGCAAAAAAGAATTTGTGGTTTTGTGGTCATAATTAGGCCTGGGAACATCATGTCTTTGTTGTGTTCTGATTCAAACTTCCTCCTATATTATTAGAACAGGTCATTTCAACCCCATGCTACAATTCCTTCTGCTGTAATATGGATGTAACATCGTTTCCACATTGCACAGTACATTTTGAGTGCTGCCTGCTTTCATATTAGCAACCCATCTCTAATGATGCTAATAGAAGCACAGAATATTCTAGACAAAAAAACATTTAGAGAAAGGCACACTCAAATAATCTCGGATGTTTTAAAACACGGATCCACATGCTACTGCCTATGGGATTAAATCAGTAGACGTGAGGCCATTTCTGCCACGCAGGCAGTGATACAAGGACGAGAAGAACCGAGTCCCAGGGCCCATCCAGCTCACCAGCACACCTGCACTTTCTGGGCCAGAGGAAGATGCCAGCCTCCTGCCGTGGAGGAATAGCTGTGCTATGCAGCATTTTCCTTGCATCTCGCTGGGTAGAGGTTGGTTTCTCTTTTAAGGAAGCAGTAGTTCAGTACACAGTATTTCTGGGAATCATGTCAACGCTTTTGCTGGTAATCATTATCAGGAGGCCTTTATTCGCTCCCTTGCATAGGCTACACATCTACTGGAATTTTGGAGACATCCCACAGTCATTGTAGTCCTGCAGCCACCTCCTCCTTCCCCTTCAGAATGCAAGGTTCTTTGCTGGAGGTAGGAAGAACCAACGTTGGCCAAGGATTGGCCTCGGGTTGCCCAAGGAAGGGTTGGCCCGCAGGCTCAGTGCAGGAGCTCGGTCCTGATCCTGCAGGTGATACTGGCATCATGGTTCAGCCACATGCTGCCGAGGAGAATGGCAAATGAATGGAAACCAAAAAAAAAGAATCAAGAAAAAAGCATTTGCTTTCTCCACTCCTCCCCAAATAATATTTAGTGTGGTCCCCACCAAATTATACCTAAAATAGCTTCTGCCTGTTGCCAGTTGGCTATTAGGTCAGATCTACGAGCTGCGTTAACTCGCCCCTATTGTACTATTGCAGTTGGACTGCTGCCATTCTCCCCCCATGGGTTTTCTACAGATCTATATTTCAAAGTTATGGCACTTGCAAAACTCTGCTGTGTGAGTTCAGACAAGCTAAAAAAAATTAGTCATGTTTCCTCTATTCCTGCTGCTTTACTAGGCTTCCTATTTGCAATCAAATTATTTTTAATTTTGACCGTGTTCCTATTGTTTGCCAGGAAGATAATCATCTTATCTCGCTGCCGGGATATTTCTCTCCTTTCTCATGTAGTTTCAGATGGATTAAATAAATACCCCTTACACAAAGCACACCAAGCTGGGCGAAAGGGCATTCCATGATCACTGGCTGATGTGAAATTTAGGAAACGTCTCCTTTTTGGAAGAAGTAAAAGATTGGAAGGACATGGACGTGCCATAAGGGCAGCTGTGCTGTTTTGGTGTGCTCATTGTAATGCACACAGTTCATCTTCATCCCTCTCAGAGCACCTTTATAGAACCACGTGGGTCAACATAAAGTTAGTTGGTGACGCTGACTATGCCCACCCGTGCTGAACAAGGGCCACAGATGACAATTGCCCAAGATTTTAGTAAGGGAGAGGCCAAAAAATGCCTGAGTGGTCCTATGGGACCCTTCTGCCCCTTCTTCCCCGGTGAAACCTTATTAGCTCCATGCAGGGAAGTGGGCACCCCGACTGTGCTGTCCATCCTATAGGAAGACTTTCCACAGGATCATCCAGGGATGCTCTCATCCTCTTCCATGAGTCCGGAAATCATATCAAAGGGAGTTAGATGGCAGCAGTTCACTGCATTTTGGAGTCTGTTTTTGAGTCATTCAAAGGGAAGGATGCCCAGCAAGGCTACACAGACAGCTTGCCAGCTGAGAGCCAACCCAACGGCACCTCTCAGACCTTTCCAGTTTCTCCAGTAGCCCCATCTGTGGGGGAACTGAGTTGTAAACACACAAATAACGACTGCGCAATGGAAAGTTGTATGGACTGCTCGTAACCAAACTGTTGTTTTGTATTTTGTAACCTTCACCCAAATACGTTTTCCTAGTGCTGGATGCCGAGTGGTTTACCCCCAGCTTCCTAATTATCGAAGCGCTGCTGCTTGTATTTTACTGCAGATGAGGAAATGAGGACATATGGCTTTTGTGATAAGAGATTTATGTGAGCTGTCTGTGTAGCAGTGCTGCAACTTTCTATACAAGTCCATTTATAAAACAAAACATGTGTAAACAGTCAGGTTTTGATTGTTTCTGTGATTTCTTCCCCCTCGTGACAGATGTAAAGGAAAAAAACGTAGGTTTCCACTTGATGCGTGCAGATAAGTTTATGGCTAATGGGATGGATCCCAGTTGCAGTAAATCAGTCTCTACTTCCCCTGATTTCTGTCAGCCACAATCCAGCTCCGTGTGGGTGGATGGGAAGAAATACAAAGAAATTTGGGCTCGATGGCTGCTTGTACTTTGTTCACTGGAATGCCTGAAGAGTTCTTGCTGGAGCTTCTTTTGTCAAGAATACAGTAAGAAATGCAAAATACTATTTGAAATGGTAGCTATGATCCCATGATTGTAACAGGTGGCTTTGCCTACACCCCTGTAGATGGGTTACCTTTCAAATTAGGAGGGGGGTTAGAGATACAGGGTCCTATTTTCAGGGAGACAAATCCTGCTGAAGTGGAGTCGAAGAACAGGGCAGGCTGGATGCACAGACCCGAAGCCAAGTCTGCACCAAGCTCTGTCAGTCCTTCTCTTACCCCTTGGACTTAACTTGAGAGGGGCCAGTTGCAGAGTGGAGAATCTTGGTTCTATCCAGGAAACCATCGCGATTTTCTCTAAAAGTCCCAGATTTTGTTCTGGGAAGTTGGGATGGAAACGCAGGATGTCTCCTGTGATTTCTGGCTTTCCTGCAGTTTCAGCTGCAAATGCCACACGATGATGTTTCTTGTGCTCCTTTCCACAATCTTCAGGCTTGAGATGAGTCCATCAGATATTCTGGGATAGTTCTGACCATACCAGAGAAAATATACATTGGGTCTCTCTGCAGACAAGCAGTATAACTTGCCAGGGCTTTCAGCCCCACACCTCTCACCAGCCCGACTGATGCACAGCATCACCTTGAAAATACTGCTTGGAGGACACACATCTCAAGATCCATGCATACATTACAAAGCATCACAGACAAATCCTTGCCAATTACGTTTGCTTAACGACTGAAATCAGGTCCTCTTCACTTTCACTTTGTCATTTCTGGAGCTGTTTTTCCTTTTGTTTGGGCAGAGGAGGTGAGTCATGGAACAAAGCGTGGAAAGTTATCTTCAGCCACGAAAGCGCATGCGACAAGTACCAGGAAAAAAAAATTCACCCACACAACTTAAACTTGCTGTAGTCAAACCCAGCTTGGATGAATTACGAGTTAAAACCTGTGCCTTTTGGTTAATCATCACCGCTGGCCGCTGCATGCTGCTGTCACACTCAGCCTTCAGTGTTTGGTTCTTAACATCTGAACATCACGCTTCTTAACACAATTCAAGGCCAGGCTGGAGGGGGCCAGATTGCTCTGGGACCCCATCCCAGAGCAATTCTCTTCCCCCCATCAGATGGGACGTTGCAGTATTCCCATATGGTCAACAGGCTACAATGCATGGAGAATGCCAACGCTCTGCTTTTGGGTCTTCACACTCTGAGCCCTCTCCTCTAAGATGACGCCCATGGATTTTATCTTCAAGTGCAGGACTCACCCTTTCCTTCTAAAACACAGTCGCTGCTGCTGCCACCTACCTCTTATGCTGGAATGGATGCTAGGAACACTCGTGCACCAAGTCTGGGAAGGAGCCCAAGATCTCCTCCTCAGCCTGAAGGGATATAAAACCAAATCTGTGGGAGTGCTCGGACCCAGGGGTGAAATCTGTGGTGTGGGCAGGAGATGTCAGCTGCTGCCTGTGGGAAACAGCCTTCAGCCAGGGCAGAGGAACATGTCAAAACCCACTGAGCCAGAGAGATTGCTTGTTGGAGGCTTTCCTACAGCAGATCCCAGTGCCTGCCCCACAGAGTGGACAGTCCTATCAGCCAGGGAGCATTTCATACAATAGGAGAGGAAGAGGGGGGCGAGGAGGAGGTACTATGGGATGCTGCAGCCTTGCAGCTTGCTGTGCTGAATTCCCAAGCAAGTCCATGAGCAGCTCTATCCTCATGCTGTGAAGCAGCGTCCATTTTCTGAGCGAGTTTCTTTACAGTGAGATGGCATCACTCCTTTACTGTTTGCAGACTAAGTATAGGAATGATTTCACCCACCCTCAATACGCAGCCATCTCTATGGGAGAGAAAGCCTGACAGATGTCTCACAGCACACAACGGCCTTACGCTACGGTTTAGGGCAGGAAGCAAGAAAGGATATTATATCAAACAGAAGGCATGGGAGAATTTCAGGTTAGATGGAGCATACTTAGTCACACAAGAATTGGGTCGGCGCTCTGGGACCTGTGTTCACTTCCTGCAGCAACCCAGAATAGCAGCAGTTAGGTAAAAGCCAAACATCTTCCCCTTTTTCTCCCTATAACAAGTAGTAGTGCTTACGTCATTAAAGAAGGAACAGAAATGGAACAGCCTAGGGCTGTGATATGTAAAGTTCTTGGTCTGCAGATGAACTTTTCTTATATATCACTAGGACCCATCGGTGCCATCAACCTTTTCTCTCTAAAGATGTTGTTGGGATGGTATAGTCCTTCATATCCACCCCAACATTTTTACCAGCAAAGAAGAATCAGAGCACACAATCATACGTTTTCTGTGTGGTGCAGCTTTCATCTCACCAGCTGGCATGGCTTGGGGCTGCGTGCACCAAAAATTCTTTCCTATTGGCATTCTGGACACAGATGCCATTTTGGAAAAAAAGGGAGAAGTTGGCTGTATGGATACACGGTATGCCATGCCTATTATCTTTAGGGGCAGAGCATGCCCTAAAGAGAGACAGAGCTCTGTCTCTCTTCTATGTCTGCACACAGAGCCACTACAACTGTCTGCAGCACGTTGGTTTTCCTAGCGTTCTATACCAGGTTTCTGCTCCTCTCCAGACACGTGCTGAGGGTTGCTGACTGCATCTGCACCAGCACACGTGAAACTGCACACAGAGCCTCCTGCCAGGCTTCGTAAGTGCTTGCAGGAGCAACAAGAGGAGGCAGAATATGGGGACAGGTCCTTTGCACACCCATCAGCAGAGAGCTGTTGATATCCGTGGAAAAAGGCTTTGCACAGATGATGGTCGTTATATTGTTTGGGAACACCCTAGGATTGAAATCCCTGTTGCTGGATTCCTGGAACATCAAACAAGTTTGGAAAAGGGAAGCTGCTTGGAAAGAGTTTTCACAAGTAATTGGTGCTTGCCTAACTGATCCCCATTAAAACCAGGAGGTTTTGAAGGAGCTGCTTGTCGCTTAGTGCCTGAGATACTTGAACCTCAAGCCCTGGAGTCCAGCGCCTGGTTCCCAAGGTAAACACATGTGATTTATTTCAGAAACGCATCTGCAGCACAAGAATTCATTACACACAACCCTGATGGGCAGGAGCCAAAACATTTCAAATGTGCCAAGTTACCAGACTGTTATTAAAAGCTGTAAGAGTTAGAGGGAAGGTGCAGGGAAAGGCAACCTCCTTCCCCACGCCAGGTGGCTTAGGATAGACTTACACTGCTTCCCAAACTGATGAGGCAAGCTGGAGTCAGAGGTTCCTTCCAGAAACAGCTCGGTCCCTCTGGATGCCTCCCCGTAAGCTGCACAAACATTCTGAGGAGGGAGAGGGAGAAGAGTGAAACCTATTCAATTACATCAAGATCACGACTGGCCCAGTAAAATCATTTATGGAGTGAGGGAACCCGGAGCGGTTTGGGCTGGAGCCATCTGCTGTTATTTGGTATACAGAACCCGTTTCTATGGATTTTATTCATAGGTCACGCGATTGTATATGGGGTTGTGAGATCTGAATCTCTCTAGAGGGGTCCCTGCTTGGGGCTCCAACTCTCTTGCAGCAGCAAGTGCTGAAAAGCTGGAGGGGAAGGGCTCTGGCTTCAGGATTCTGCCCACGTTTTTCTCTCTCCACCAAAATTTCCAGCTGACTTTGTTCCTATTCTTCTCCACAACACATTTACTAAATGGAGAAATAGGGAAATAGTCAGAAAAACGCTTCTGCTTACTTTCTCTGCTGTCTGTGAGAATTCTCTCTTTCCCCCAGTGTGAGTGATTTCTAGTGCAGACCTCAGGCCCCACTTGCATTGTCTTTAGGGCCTAAGGCTTCTGTTGGCCCTCATGGGGGGCCATGAATTTTAGCTTTAAGCCACTGGGCTCATCTCAGATGGATCCAAGGGGATGTGGATGCACGAAGGAGGCTTGGCGCAGGTGGCTGTGAGTTAGAGCAAACCAGAGGCTGCCCCACCTTCCCCAGGAGCTGCCAGAGAAGCCGCTCTGCAAGGCTGTGACAACAAGTGACAGCCTGAAAGCAGCTGAGACCCCCCCCCCCGCCGTAGGCCCTATGCAGGCCGCGTCCTCCTTCAGCCCCCTGAAAGCGGCCGAACAGCACAGCCTCACCGCAGCGACCCCTCCCGCCGGGCCCCGCGCTATGGCGCCCCCTCGCGGCGCGGCGCGGCTCT
>WBMW01003850.1:202785-230881 GCA_013396635.1 Penelope pileata
CGCTTCCTCCCGCTTTTGTGCGCCGCCCCGCGCCGCCCCGCGTCCCGCTGCTGCCTCCGAGCCCAGCCGAGCCGAGCCGAGCCGAGCCGGGCTGAAAGCAGCCGAGCCGAGCTGAGCCGAGCCGTGCTGAACCGAGCCGAGCCGTGCCCAGCCGAACCGTGCCAGTGCTCCGAGCCCCGGGCATGGCCCCCCGCGGGTAGCCGCTCTCCGGACGGGTAAGGCTCTCTGGGGACGGGGGGCACCTTCCACAGGCGGTGGGTGCCTGCAGCCGGGCTGCGGGATCGCTTATCTCTATCACTTTTATTTTTTTTCTTATTTATTTTTTTCAGTGGCGATTTCGATTTGCGCAGCTTCAGTGTCTTAATCTTAATTTTAATTTTTATTTGCCCCCTCCCCGGCTGTAGCCCCACCACTGAGCACTGCCACTCGGAGCCCTTTGGGGTTGTGCGTGGGTGTGGGGATTCCCCTCTGTGGCCCCATCCCGGGGCTCCCCATGGGCCCGGTGTCACCCCGAGTTCTGCCCCATGCCCCATTTACCCAAGTTGGTCCTCAATGCTGGGACCCTCGGGATGATCACGCTGTGGGTGCTCATGTTGTGAGGATGCATCCAGCTTGTGCCAAACCCAACAGTGGGTCTGTGCCGTCTGCTTCGGTGCCAAGCACCCGAAATCGTGGGGTCACAGAACCATGGAATCCTTCTCTCGACCTCACCAGGTCTCCCAGCGTGGCTGAATGGGAAGCGGTTTCCCCATCGCCTGTTGCTTTTTCCTCCTCTCCAATTCCTGTTGGTCGCTCTGTTTTTTACAAGTGGGCCCACTCACTGCTGGTTTGGTTGCATGCATTGCCGGACCCCAAACCCCTGTGGCCACGCTGGGGGATGCTGAGAATGGGGCAGTGGGGAGAGGAGGGGTCTTCTGTGGGGATGTGGGGTTTGTGCAGAGTTTGGGTGGCGCTGGGGGTCTCAGGAGCCAAATGGCAGTGTCTTGTGGTACCTGTGGTGCCTACATCTTGTGGTACCTACATCTGTGGGTCTGCTTTCCAGGCCCATAGACAGCCCCTATAAGGGAACGGGCTTTGAGGCTTCCCAGGCTCCTGCAGTTTCAGTGCTTCCCTCCGCAGCTCAGTGCCGTAGGAAGGTTTCCCAGCCCCTAAAAGCTCCTCTGTTGCAGGCAGGATGGGCTGCCAGCCCAGTGGGATGTGGATTTCAAGGCTCTTTTATACGTTCCTTCTCTATATGGGTTTTGGTACCGCAGTTTTTTTCCGTGGGTCTGACTGCAAAGGGATATAGTCTGGATTTTCACACAGAATGGATGTTTTTTCTCAGGCCATTCTAGGATTCTCTCTACAAATCTCTGTGTTTTTGTACATCCCGAGGTCCAGCACAGGAAGGGGATGTCTGTCCCATGTCCCAGCAGAGCGCCTGGCTGCCCCGTGCCTGTGCAGGCGATGGGCTGACGCTGGAAGCAGGAGCTGGCTGGGCTCACTCCTTCCTGCTGCCTCCTGCACGTAGCCCCAGCCAAGTGGAGTGTGCACAGCAATGTGCAGAATGTCAGCTGTGCACTGGGGAGATGGAAAATGCATTATAGAGCCATAAGAACGGGAATATGGAATTATTTTTTTTTTTTCCCCTTGGAGTCCTCAGGCACTTTTCAGTCTTTTCAGAAGAGCTATAAATGGCCCACTGATCCCGGACCTGGCAGGTTCACCCTGAATCCCCAGACTGTATTTATTTTCCCATTGAAGCTCCGCGAGGCGAAGTGGGCGATGGGGCGTTTTCCGGGAATCCTTCCAGGAAAGCATCCGCGGAGCAGCGCGTCTCAGGCAGGGCTCCCTCCATCCTCCCCCGCTGCTCCCTTGGCACGTTTCTTCCAGTCTCCTTTTCTGCCTTTGCAAGGCGGGATGCAGGGATGCTCCGTGTCATAGAATCACGGGATCATTCAGGTTGGAAGTGACCTCTGAGGTCATCCATCCACCCATCAACCCATTGCCCCCGTGCCCGCTAAACCACGTTGTGCCCGACACGTGCTGTGCCCCAGCATCCTGCAGTGTGTGAGCCTCCCTGTGATGTGTGGGCTGGCATCTGCCAGCTTTTCCCCAGCAGAAAGGAGGAGACGGACGCTTTTCCATCTGGGAAAGGACGTTTCAGCACGTGTGTGTGTGGATGTGTTGGCGTTTCGGTTTGTTTTCTGTCTGTCCTCGCGGTTCTGATCCGCTCTGGCCAAGCGGTCTTCCTGTGAGTCACTGAAATCACTGAAATGCCAACCGGTGTCCAACCAAATCGCTGTCCTGTCTCGTCTTTAATAATAGAAGAATGAAAAATAGCTCCAGAGCCGCTGGGAAACGATTCCCTGGGGAGGACGGATTGCTCAGGAAGGCAGAGCAAGGCAGAGATGCTCTGGCAGTGCAAACAGCTTTGCTGTAGCACCAGAGCCAGCTGCTGCTGGATGTCACCGTGGCATCAGGTCTCGGGGGTTCCCAGAGCACCAAGGGTGTGTTGGAAGGTGAAGAGTTGGACCTGGACTCGCTGAGGCTCTCAGGAATCAGGGTGACAGGTAGCTGTACCCCCAAAAGAGAAGGATTCAGCTCCAAAATGCATTTCCCAAGCATTTTTTTTCTGTGGAAAATCCTCATGTAAGCACTAGTGGACACCAAGTGGCTCTGGATTCAGCGAGAATCCCATGCAGGACCTGTCCTCTCCCAAGTTAAAACCCACGCTGGCTACCATTTTATGCACAATTAATCACCATTTTGGCGAAAGCTCCCCTGGTTTTGTGCTCCCCGCTCTGCAAAACGATCTGGGAGGACGAGCCACCGCCGCACCGACACCCAGGGCGGAGCTGGGCTGGAGCTTGGCTCCGCGCCGGAGGAACGGCGTGGGACAAAGTCCGGGCAGCGATGTGCGCAGGCCAGGTCCTGGAAGGAGCCGGCCTGCTGCCTGCGTGGGATGCTGTGCAAACAGCGTGTGTGCCAGCCGGGCCCTCGGGTGGATCGAATGCTCCCGGAGCGATGGAACGCCGAATGGCTTGGGGAAAATGGCCCTTGGTGGAGTGTGGGTGCTGTACGCACCTGCTGCGGGCGGGAGCGTGTGTGGTGAATAGCCAGAAGTCATCTGATTGATAACTGGGAGATTTGGGGTGGGGAAAAGCTCAGTGTAATTGCTTTAGGGAATAATTGGTGGGATAAAAAGGCTTTGTGAAGGAGGCTGTGTGCTGCTGAGGGGTGTCTGTGGTCTCTGCAGTGCTCCTGCACTCCCAGGGCTGTCCTGGAGTGCTGCTGTTTGTCTGGCCCGTGTGAGGGCTTTCCTTGCCTCAGGAGCCTTCCAAGTGCCCGCAGATCCCCAGAGGGCTGTGGGAGTTCTGCACGGAACGGTCACGAGTGCCAGTCAGGTGCTGGGCAAAGATGAACCCTGGGTTGTGCTGCAAGACCTGCTGCAGCCAGGCTGAGTGTGGAGGTTTGGAGGAAGGCACGCTGCGTATGTGGGAGTCTGCCGTGATGAGTACAGTAGATTACACGGTTAATTACTTCGTGCTTTTGCATTACAGCTTTTTTGTTGGTTTTTTTTTTTTTTTGGTTGAGCATCGTAGTCCAGTTGTGAACCAGAAATACCCTCCGTGATAAGAGGCTGAAATACTTGAGCAGAGATTTGCTGTTTGCAGCATGCTCTTGGCACTTTCTGCTCTGCAGAGCTGCAGCAGGGATGCCCTACCCCGAGCACAGGGACCCTGCAGAAGCGTGGTGAGGGTGAGGGTGATGGGCATGTCCCTCTTGTTGACCGATGAGTGTCAACCTCTGGTTGAAGGCTTGGGGCATCCCCCACATGGAGCAGCCCCTGTGGTAAGGCTGGGGAAAACGGCCTGGGGAGAAGGTGTAGGGTGAGGTCATGTAGCTGTGGTCGAGGTGAACTGATTGACATGTGTGTGCAGGAACTCTGTTTTAAATATGCTTTTCCTTTTGGGCTCTAACAGGGCAGTGCCCTGGGGGGGGACTGTCCCTTTTCTGCATGCTGGGTCAGCGCAGTGCCATTGCAAAGGACGAGTGATGATGTTATCTGTACGTGGGTGATGCTGGTGGGCTGATAGCTCAGCTTGGTCTCTGAAGAAATGATGCAGTCAATGGAAGTGGGTGGCTGGAAGGCGGTGTGGGCTGGAGTGGTGCAGTGAAGCTGTCTGGCAGCCCACGAGTAATGAGTAAGTCGTACTTGGAGATGGGAGACGAGAGGTTTGGGTTGCTTCTGCTGAGGTTGATCCATCAATGGTTTGGTTTGGAAGCAACCCTAAAGCCCATCCAGTTCCACCCCCTGCCATGGGCAGGGACACCTCCCACCAGCTCAGGCTGCCCAGGGCCCATCCAGCCTGGCCTTGGGCACCTCCAGGGATGGGGCACCCACAGCCTGTGCCAGGGCTCTCTGCCCTCATCAGGAAGAATTTCTTCCTAATATCTCATCTAAATCTACCCTCTTTTAGTTTAAAAGCCATACCCCTTTTCCTATCACTGACAAAGCTCCCTCCCCTGCTCGCCTGTCGGCCCCTTCAGGCACTGGAAGGCCGCAGTGAGGCCTCCCCAGAGCCTCCTCTTCTCCAGACCGAGCATGCCCAGCTCCCTCAGCCTGTCCTCACAGCAGAGGTGCTGCAGCCCTCTGAGCATCCTCGTGGCCTCCTCTGGACCCACTCCAGCAGCTCCATGTCCTTGTGCTGGGGCCCCAGGCCTGGATGCAGTGCTCCAGATGGGGCCTCAGCGTGCTGCGGAGCTGTGAAGCAGGCCTCGTCTTGCTGAACTGATGAAACATCTTTCAATAAGGACACCAGGCTGGGCTCCTGGAAAGCTTTCCTCGCTGACAGGGTGCTCTCTCTGCAGCCTCGATGCTTTCTGCCTTTCAGCTTGGAAATACAGCCCGATCCCTCTGTTGAAATCCTGCTGGCTTCCAGCTTGCAGAGTGGCTTTTGGGAAACCTGAGCACCCGGTTAACAAACCGGTGGAATGCGTTTGCTGCTGCTTGGTCTTAATCCTTCAGTGCTGGTGTCACAAAGTAGCCAGAGTCATTAGGGAAATATGCAAAATATTTCAGTTATTTCTATTTGGAGGGTGCTGGTGACAAATAAGAGATAAACAGAGACTGTATTGAGCTGTGCTTAGCTTGTTGCATCATTGGTTTTATTGGAAGGTTCAAGGTCCGGCTCTGGACTGTTGCTGTCTGGGTTCAGCCCAGCAGCAGGGTGCGTTCGAGCTGTGTTGTGCCTTACAAAGAGGTGGGCAGATGGAGAAGCAAGGAGAGGGATTGTACAAATGTGATTTTTCTAAATGCTACGTCGTGATTCTCCAACACTGCCTTCCCCATCCTCCTTGGTGTCCATGATTAGATGGATTTGATGAACTTCTTTGGTGTCTGTCCCATGAGCTGACTCTTGCAGCGTCTTGGAAGCTTCCCCACCAAGCATGGGCAGGTGCCAGGCACTTCTGGATGCTAACTTGAGTCATAGGTGGCTCTGATGGAAGGGCAGCTGTGTTGTTTTCTGCATACCCTAAGGATGGTCTCTATCTGCAGACCAGGTTGGCTTCACCTCGCTTAGCTGAAATGACCTCAGGAGCATGAAGGATTTGAGAAACTGCCTATTTTCATTTGGGTTGGGGATGGGGATGAAATTCTTTGCTTGCTGGGGCTCTCCCCAAAGTGCTGAGATGTTGAAGATGCAGACGATATGCGTGTCATTCACTGTGCTACCTGGCTGATGACTCAAGAAAAAGAGAAAATACTTAATCATCACAATATTTCAGCGTATACAGCATTACCAGTGTGACTAATACCTGGTGCAAGCCTGCTCGGCTTCAGGACGGAAGTGGCTGGGGTGAGGATGATTTCTGTTCACAAGTTGTGTCAGAGAAGACAAGCTCAAACAATGGGCTTTAGGACATGGCGTGGAAGGCGCTGGAGATTGTAACCATCTTCATTTCTCAGGAGAAAGCTGGGAACAAGCTCGTTTCAGTCTTGGCCTATGCCCAGGAAATCTTTGTGGCCACATTCAGGAGCACCACCGAGGGCTTCGAATGGTGCCCTTGCAGCATCCTGCCTCAACTAGAGAGGATGGTGGGGAAATGCTGTACGTAAGGAACATTTTGAAGGACTGCTATTCCCTTTGTAGAGCTTGGATAAATTGCCTGCACATCTGTTGCATGAGTCTTGTGGTGTCAGTAGACACAGTGGTGTTCTGCTTTACTGCGCGTTGGCATCCTTTTGGCTGCTAGCTTGCAGTTCTTGAGAAGTGAGAAGAGGAAACAATTTTGTTAGGGACTGGTGACGGCTTAAGGATGTCTTTCATGCATCTGTATGCATTGAGTTGTCTGCGTCGAGCTGTATAGGTGTACGTGTGCTGTGCAGTCCCCTAGCTGGAAGGGGTCTGTCTGGGGGATGCAGCATCCTGTGGTGCCTACAAGGGTGCTCACCCCGGCGTTGGCTTTTGGGCTGGTGGGCAGCAGGTTTGCTTTCTGCTCTGGCTTGTGAGAGGAGCACGGAGAAGGCACTTGCTTTCTTATTCCTGATGCCTGCCTGCATCTGACCCTTTCCCCTCCATTCATGGTTTGGGATGAGGACCACGGATCCCCGCTGCTAAATCCTACTGGTGGCATGTGCTATAAAACGAGGTAGTTGTGCTGCAAGGCTGTGTTTTGGGGCAGTTTCTGGCATAATCCATCAAGAAGCGATCTGCTCTTTGACTTGCTGCTGGAAGCCTGGTTGTGCATGGATGAGCAGTTGCTTACCTAGCATTACCAAAGCAACGAGTTGTTGCTTTCCATGACTCATGAAAATGCACTGTAGGTTCTCTTAAGAATGGTTGAGATCATTTTTTGGCTGTGGCCAAGCATCTGGTTTCCTTAGCGAATAGCAGTGGGGGTGGAGGGAGGGGGATTTCCAAACTCTTTTCTTTGTATGTGTGAGCTGGAGTTTTGAGCTTGCTTAATAAAATACTTATTTCATTTGAAAAGGATGGGAAAAAAAAAAAAAAGACCTGCAACTTCCACATCTGTTTGGTTTTCGTGGCATGTCTTGTTTAGTTGTGTTCTGCCTTAGCAAGGGGAAAGGTACTAATAACATTACAGAGCTGCACGCTGTGCTTTTCCACTTAAACAAAGAGGCATAGAAGCATGGGTGGCATTTTTCTTCTAAAGCAAATCCTTTTGGGGAGGGAGAAGGAGGGGCAGAGAAATCTGTGCAAACAAAAACATAACTGCATGGATTGTTGTTGTTGATGTTTGCTCACATAGAGGACTCTGATTCTATAGTGATGCAGAAGTGTTAGCAAGACGTGTTTGAGTGTTCAGTCAATCTTTTTATTTTTATTTTAAAAATCTGTCATTATTTGAGTCACTTTCTGATCTTGGCTGCTCTAAAAGGAGCAGCGCTCACATCCCTGAGAACCAAGTGGTGAAAGATAAGCATCAGCCAGAGAAGAATTGGGGCTGTGGAACAACGTGGGATAACAGGAGGTCCCCAAGTGCTTTGCAACCTCTGCCCCCAGCTTGCAGCACGCTCTGCAGACCTGTCAGGTGGAGCAGCCAAGCCTCAGCCACCTTTAGCCACTGTATGCAGGCACCTGAGAGCACGCCAAGAGGGGAACGGCCTCGTGCTGCACGGGGGCAGCGCATCTGCCCTGGGAACAGCGGGAGTGCGGCAGCGTAATTGCAGCAATGTAATTGCCTGGCCGAAAGCCAGGGCTGAACGGGAACAATGTGACTGAACAGGTTCGTGCTCACTTCCTCATAATCTCAAAGATGAGATAATACAGAAAGCCAGCAGCGTTTCTCCCCCTGCTTCTCATTGCTGTGCATCTTGTTTAGTTAGCTAGCTTTGGGCAGAGCGGGTGAGGACCACTGGCTTTAACAGAAGCATAATGTAGTCAGCTCATAGCATAGCACGCCCTAGGTAGAAGCCTTCTAGATCTTAATAATTTTTTTCCGTGCAGAAAAGGAAATAACTGTAATTTGCAGTCTTCTGTTCTCGGTGCTGGCGGATATTGGAGTGCAGGGACAAAGTTCATGACTTCACCCGATGACTGGCTGCAGCCCACATGCCTGTAACGTGGCAGTGGCTGGCCCTAAAGGGCTCAGCACCAGCACGCTGCGAGCTCCATAGGAACTGAAGAAGGCTCTTCCAGCAGCACAAGCCCTTATTTCCATGTGGGTTATCACCACACAGGGCAAGACCTGCCAGCAGCTGTAAAGCTGGTAGTTCTGGTGAGTGCAGGGTGCCAGCAGACGGGCTGGCACTGCTGGGCTTCCAGGGCTTTGCCCTGCTTGATGCTGGGTGTAAGAGGTGGAAGCAGGGTTTGGCAAGCTGTTCTGCTGCGTTGTTATAAGCAGCTGTGCCTTCATGTTGCTGCCAATGCACCGGGTTCTTCTGACTAGAGAGGCACCTCCAAGGGCTGTGTGCTTTCTAGGCAGGTGTTGCTCTGACAGCTCTATTTTCTCACCTGTAAATTACAGATGGGGATGTTGAAGCCCACCCAGATTAAGTCATTCCCCCCCAGTCTGAGGTTTCCAATACATAGCATCAAGGAAAGAGTCCTAGATCCCATTCCTTCCTCCAAAAAAATAAATATTTAAGTTTAAAATAGTGAATTTATGTTTTTTTCCTTCTAGTTTGAGCATTTCAGACTTCATGAATTACATTTCTTTCTCCAGCTCTGACATCTCCAAGTACTTCTTTTTAACCAAAAATAAGGAAGTGTGGATTCTGATGTAATCATGTGACTCCAGGAACTGTCTGCTAATGAAGAACACCAAATCCTGGGAGAATTGGCAGTGCTCAGGGTCAGCCCACAGCCCAGTCTCTGAACTAGAAACTGAAGCAGAACTTTCTGCTTTCAGCCCTCTTTCCAGTGTTAGGACCAGGGAATGTTGCTTCCCCATCCATTGATGCCCATCCAGTTGCAAGAGGAGACCTAGAGTGTGTGGCTTTTTTTATTTTTTTTTCTCCTTTACGTGGTAAAAGTTTTTTTTTCCTTACACAGTGAGGTGTGCACATTAGTGATCCTGAGGCTCTCGGTTGCTCTTTGCATGATGTGAGGATGGCCTGGTGGGGAAACCTTGCAAATTGGTGCATGCTTTGCTCAAACACATTTTGGAGATATCGGAGTCACACAGCTGCTGGATCCTTCTCTTCATGACTGAGCTTCTTTTGCAATTCAAAGCCAAGAGCAATCCATGTTGCTGCTAGGAACATGATCCATGGCCAATTGCAATATCAGCTGTACTCTCTAAGCTTCACTGGATTCTCCTCTCTCCAAACTCTTTGGTTCCCTGCATTTTTTTTCTGGATTTCTGACAATATTTCAGGAGGCTCAACCTGATGGCGGGGATGCTTTTGTTCTCTCACCAGCGTGCTGTCTGCACAGTTAAGTGCTTTTCCACATTGGACAGGATCGTGTTTGAGTGCTCCGAGAAGCACAGGTTCTCCAGTAATGCAGAAATGAAATTCTTGCCCTGCTTGTGGCTGCTGGGAGAGAAGTTAAGGGAGTCATTGAGTGCCTCAGAGCTCACTGAAGCTGAAAGCCAGGCAAATGCATCTCCTCCTTTGCTGAACTCCTTGTCCTGCTAGCATGGCGGAAATAACAGCAGGAAGTGAGATGTCTTCAGAGGGCAACGCTCTCCCAACATGAGCAGGCAAGCGAAGCCAGCATGTTTCTCCACAACGTGGGAGATATTTATTCTGTGACTAAGCATAAAAGTTAAGAGATGGAAAAGGTCCTATGAGATCATATCGTCCACCTCCCTGCTGGCACGCAGCTTTTCTCCCTGGGGTGTATTTATTAGCAGGCTGTCGAGCAGACGGGAGTCATTTGCTCGGGGTTCTGTGGAGGAGCAGCAGGCAGCCCGTGCAGGTGTGGGATTCCACGCACGCGTGATTCCACTTGCACGTGCACGAGTTGCTTGCAGCAAGAGGATTTTGCAGTAGATGGGCCAAAAGCTCTAGGCTCAACATTCTTTGCGTGCCTGGAGCTTTCCCGTTGACTTGCTGCGGCTTGGTTTGTGCAGGCGTCAGCTTGTCTTTTTTTTTTTTTTTTTTTCCTTATGTTTTTTGGATTAAGGAATTTTTTTTTTTTTTTCCCTAATGTTCTAGGAATAAGCTAATTTTACTTGATATTTATGATGGAGGAGGTGGCTTGAAAACTAATAATAGGAAAAAAAATAGAAACTTTTTGGTAAGGAGAGGTCAGCCAGCTAGACATCTGCACAGCTGGCCCGGGCTCTGTTTGCCATCATCTATGACGGCGGCGCGGGAAGGTTCCCGGAGGAGACATCGGAGAGGTGCAGGTGGAAATGCTATTGCTATGACAAACAGATCCGTGCTGGAGTTTCAGGGCAGAGCTTGGGGACCATCAACACCGCTTTGTTTCTTACTCCTCAGAAGGTGTAACCATAGCACAGCCTCATGCATACGTACTTTTGCTTTTTTTATTTCACGCACTCCGATTTCATTTGTGGCTGGGAGCGCTTAGCAACTCATGAACTGCAGTCATTGAGTGCTGGATATAAAGGGACAGATTCTGTCCTTCCCTAATTCAGGGAAGGTTTGCAGCACATACCGAACATCACTGTGGGATTGGAGCAGAAATTTCTTATCAAGGCATGTGCTGCCTTCCTGTGTTGAGCTTGTGTTGGCTTTTGCATCTAGGATACTGTGCTGCTTCCAGGGTGTCTCCTGGTCAACAGTGGTGTGAGATCAACATTTGTGGTTGGAAACCAGGTCCGTTGTGTGATACAGGTGAGCAGCCAAGCTTGCTTCATCACCAGTGAGAAGTTTTTGTTAGAGGTGACCCTGTGTTGGGCTCCTGGGGCTGTGTGTTGGCCCAATGGTCTGTATCTCAGCACTGCGGCGTGTTTTGTCCCGCAGCACCTACAGAAAACTGCACATCCCTTGGTTGACTGTTTGCTCTGCTGAATCAGGAGAAGCTATCCCCTAAATCCAAGGAGGGTAGGGGTTGGGTGTTTCACAGCACAGACCATGTCCCTGGCACCAATGGTCTTTTTCTTGGCATGTTGCATGGAAGTGACAGTATCGCGGATGACGTTTTCCAGGAAAGTTTCCAACACTTGCAAACGAGCCATGCGATGCGCTTCACCTCCTTTCCTCAATCAGACATCTTCTGGGGAGGGGGCTTGGAGCAGGGCACAGTGCATGCGGGGAGCAAGTCTGCCTTATTATTATTTGATTTAGAAAAATCTTGGTCTAAAGATGTAAAAAGCAATTGCAGACGTTGTCTGGCACCACCTCCCCTCATCAATTAGCAGCATTAAATGCTCAGCAGGGAGGATTAATTAGAAAACTGAAATCTTTCCATCATGACAGCCTTCTGGTTTCCATTGAAATGCAGCTGAAGGACTGGAAAGGCTTCTGTATTTTGTTTCGATATGCAGGCATATGTTTCTTTCCATCTTGGAAATGAATTCTGTCTGTCTGTGACAGGGCCGTGGGAATCAATATTGAGTTGCTCTGTGTTTCTCTGAGCTCTCTTCGAAGAGGAGCTGGCTGTTTCCCTGCTGTGCCTAATGAATGACCTGGTTTTTGAGCGGCTGAGCAACTGCTGCTCTGACAATCTTTGTGTCTGAAGGTGCTGTATGGCTGCCCTTACAGTCCGGGTTTGGTCCATGGTCTCGTGAAGATGATGGGCTTCTTTTTTCTGGATGTCTTCAGGTCAGATTTCCTCCAGCATGCCCAAAAAGAATGGTTTGGGTTGGAAGGGCCCAATACATATGCTCTATATGGATATTATATTGCAGAAACGTGTGGCCATGTGCTGCTTGGTCTGGTTGATGGCTCACGTTTGATCATGGGTAGTCACACATGAAGGCAAGAGCACTTGAGCTCATGTGATACTGTAGGTCAAGAGGACAAGGAGAACGAAACCTCTGTGAAAGCTGACCCACGTGCTCCTGTTTCATAATCTCATCACCACCCCACCAATGGTGTGCGCAGACCAGCAGCTCCTGGAGACGGCAGTGTCCCGGGGCTATGCAGGAGCGCATTCCTTTCACCCAGAAACACAGCGTGCATTTTAATCTCCGCTTGCCACCAAGTGCTTGCTGAGCTTGGCTTCCCCCGATCTAACCTAGATCTAGGATTACACATCAGAAGTGATGTGAGCAAGAAAATAGTCACAGAATAATAGAACATCAGGAATTGGAAGGAATCCAGAAGGATCATCAAGTCCAACTCCTGGCTTCACACAGGACCACCCAAAAATCAAACCCTATATCTGAGAGCGGTGTCCAAACACTCCTTGAACTCTGGCAGGCTTGGTGCCATGAAAAGGATCTTGCAGATTCTGGGCTGACTCTTTGGGGCTGATCCCCAGGTCCTAGTTTCCCCATGTGCCATGTCAGCTTCTTGCTGACAGGAAAGTCTAAAATCACCAGGTAGCTGCTGAGAGAGTAGAAAGTAGTCAATAAGTCTGTAGCCCTCGGCCTCGCATTCGATCAGAAAGTTGTGTTTCGATCGATTGGATCCAGACGGGCTGCAGGGGTGAGGCTGCAGCTCGTTAGGGAGGAAGCTGTGCGCTGGGAAGCTGTGCGAGAACTATCGATCGCAGCCGGTGGAGGCTAAACGGTGGCATACAACGGCTGGTAGGGCAGATCGTGAGAGCTGTGAGATGTCAGCAGGATGTTGGCAGTGGGAAAAAGTGGGTCAGTTAGCAAGTGGGCTGCCTGTGGGGGGTGGCCCAGCAGCCTCAATGCCCTGATAGGTCATGGGGCCTTGCGGCCTACCTTGGAGTTGGCTGGACTTCCATCTTACCTGTCCAAAGCTTGGGCCCCCAGTGTTAACCTTTCTGCTATCTAGCTGCAATCCCAGTTCCCTCAGCCACCCCTCATAAGACTCGTGCTCCAGACCCCTCACCAGCTTTGTTGTCCTAAGGGAGAACTGGGTGTCCCAGGCCCTGGGGCAGACGCCGGCTCTCAGGTGAAGTTCTCCATTGCGTGATGTTGGCCCTGCAGCTTTTTGGAGTTTCATTCACAGAGATGTGTTGTTTCTGATGCCAGACAGGAGATGGATGCTGCGCAGACCCTGTTCTCCCAATTGATTTTGCCAGGAAAAAAATTTGCCCTGAGACAAATGATTTTCTGAGGACATATTTCATCTGAAAATTTTAGCATTTCTGACTTCTTTTTAGTTTCCACTTCTTCCTCTTTTTTTTTTTTTCCAAGGACATAGAGGAAAGGACTGTAACCTCACTTTTCCAGAATTTCTTCATTGAATTTATCCCTAAAGTCTTCAGACATTGAAGCGGAAACGTAAAAAAATGACTGCAAAAACATCTAGAAGAAATTCTCATGGTTCTCTTCTTTGGCTTTTACCTTGTACACACAGAGATGCACTTTCTCTCTTTCTGTCTTTGCCTGGGGGTAATAAGCTCATTGACATCAAGGAGGATTTCTGTTGGTGTAGCTTGTATCAGGTGTTGTCTCTAAGTGCACAGATAACAAATCTGAGGATGTGATTTTACCCTCTGTAAGGAGAAATGATGCGTAAGAGTGCTCTCTCCTAAATGCAAACCTTCATCATTAACAGAGAGGGCAGTGGGTTTAAATAACCCTGGGCTGGCTTCCTGAGGGCTTAATGTACCAGCTTGATAAGGAACCTTTAGACTGGGTTAATTTGCATTTTGGGCACAATGGAACTGATTTTTTGTGGCAACCTCTCTATGAAGGGGACCTTGGGTTGTGTGGTCCGAGGGGTCTGCAGGTTGGTGGGGCTGTGCAGCAGCTGGGGGAGGCAGATGCTCTGTAATTGGTGGGGAGTCAGCAGGGATGCAGCTCTGTGCTTGATGCCAGTGGGTACCCAAACAGGTGGAGGACTCGTATGTGCTCTGGAAATTTGCTTTGCTTCACTTCGTTTTTGTTGTAAACATGTACATATATGCAAAGTACATTAGCCCTGACTTGATGGATCTGTGTTATCTGCTCTTTTTTTGCTGATGGAGGAGTCTTTTTGAATACTTTTGATTGCTTCCTTCTTTTATGGCTTTCCAGAAGTTTGTGATCTCTGTGCAAAATCAAAGCTTTTTTATATACCGGTATAAATTACTGGTTATTCCATTGAATTTGGTAAAAGGATTATTACTGGAAAGTGAAAAAAGAGACCGACTGAAGAAAGCTTACTGGAACATGTTGGCTGCGTTATTTCATTTACAAAATCCGTCGCAGGAAGAGGAGGAGTGGGTAGGGGAGAGATTTTAAAACCTCTGTGGCTCTTTTAAAGGGCTGTCAGGGAAGTTAACAGCCTTGCAGGTTTTTAAGCTCGTATTCTACATGCTTGTTATGCTGGAAGCAGCGAGATGGCCCAGGAGATTTTTCTTGAGAGGCAGCTGTGGAGCACAGCTGGGTCACTGATGGCCAAGGGTATCTCCCATCTGGCGTGATGGCTCTTAGGAATGCACAGAGTATCTCTGCTCCCAGCAACATACTGTTGTGCAAGAGATTCTTCATCAGTTTTGAGGTGCTGTGCCCAAAAATGGGGAGAAAAACCCTCGGCTGATGCAGATTGAGTTGCTTGTTGGCTTGCATGCAATGCATTTCCCAGAGAACTGCATTCCTCCTTATGTGAGCTGTGGGAATGCATGTGTGTCACTCCTTGCTTTGCAGTGCTTGCTCCAGAAAGGTTTTTTTCTCCTCCTCTTGGCTCATGCAGTTTGTCCCTTAAGGCTGCTTATGAGATAAGCCTGCAAACCTGGCACCTGGTTACACACATTTGCAGGAAGTCCATCCCTCTTGCATGCTCATACACATAGGGATATAGGCTTAAATGGCTTCTTTTTGACTGCCCATGCGTGGTGCATCATCTGGACAACCCTAGCAGAAAATGCCATGTCACTGGAACACGTCTCAAGTGTCCCCAAAATGTCACAGTTCTTTTGTGTAGCCCATAAATATGGATCCCATTTCCAGGGCAGCTGTATGTGCCCAACATCAAATGTCTCCTGGTGTCCAGAACAAAACTGTTAAGGCTGTGGTTGAGATAATCACAGGAAATCTGCGATATTTCAACCACTCTTTGCATTTGAATCCCTCTTGGCCAAGCCTGCAGGCTGTTTGACCAAGCTATCAGCATGCCTACGTTTGTATTCTCACAGTTAAAACAATCTCGTTTGCTTTGCTGTTGTTTTTAACACTACCCCAGCCCTGGCCTCTGAAGCTTTTTGAAAATAACATTTACAATAATATTTTTAACAGTTCCGTAGTATACAAAGCTCCAGCGCCCTGGCAGGACTCCCGGAAACTTGCCGAAAGTTAATGTGGTCAACTCTTAAAAGGGAGAGATTTTTTCCGCTTGACTCTTGCTCGTTAAACCCTCTGAGCCCAACATGTTGTTCCCTGCTGCTTGAAAAAAACAAGGAAAGTCCCAATTTTAGCAATGCTAGTTTGAGTAGCTTTCCAGCTGAGCCACATTTCAGGGGCAACTGTGGCTTGTTATTATTTTTTTTACAGTGATGTGTCCATACACCTTCAAGCCAATGTGTTAAGTGATGCTCGGGCTTGGATAAGTGGCTGCTGCTTTCCCTGGAAACCTGGGGAGGATGAGCCACAGAAGGAGGTGCCACTCTGTGTGCTGCTGTAGTGACAGAGGCTGGGTTTTATGCTGGATGCTGAGTGTATATGGGATAAAAGCAGCACTTTTTGGGGTAGGTGATGCTGTAAATCCCATTTCAAATCAATGATGACTACAGCTCTCGGTGCTAGACTGCTCTCCCCCCTTTTTCCTAACCCCCATTCCATGTCTTCCTTCCTAACTACCCTTCTGTCCCAATTGCCTTCCTGTCACTTTTGTGTTTCCCCTCCAACTCAGGACAGAACTGCTGTTCTCCATCCCCTTCTGCTTTGCCTTCCTGACCTCAGGTGCACAGGGATTGCAGCCATGCCCACCTGGGTGGCACATTGCTGTTGTCTCCCTTTTACTCAGTCTTGATTAATCCCTTCCTACCCAGAAGCAAGGGAGAAAAGGGTAAGAAAAGGAATTCATTTTTCAAATGGATTAATAACCTTAGACCTGGGTCTCGTGTGGGTACTCGTACTCTGTGCTCATATAGCTGTAATAACGTTGGGCTGTAAAAATGAATTCAGCTTGGCCAAATCAAAGCTGCTTTTATTCCGTATGAGAGCATCTATTTTGGGGTTTCCTGCAGCTTAATTAACCTCCAGCAGCTTCAGAATAAGAGCACTGCATTGCCACTGCGTCCCCAGGGGGAGTTAAGCTTTGCTGATCATAGAACCATAGAATGGGTTGGGTTGGAAGGGACCTTACAGCCCATCCAGTTCCAACCCCTGCCATGGGAAAGGTTGCCATCCATCAGATCAGGCTGCCCAGGGCCCCATCCAGCCTGGCCTTGGGCACTTCCAGGGATGGGCATCCACAGCTTCACCTGGAGGCCCTGCATAGGAATCTTGGTCGGAGAAGAAGGGGGATGCTGCTTCACAGTGCTTCAGGATAGAAAAAGGGATTTTTTCCTCTCTCATCGCTTCCCTGTTTTCAAAGAGAGATAATAAAAAGGCAGAATTTGTACTAGAAGCAGGAATTTGTCCTTCTGTGACAGGAAGCTGCTGGTATGTATTTTTGGGAAGCCACGGAAATCGCCAGTGTTTGCAGTCCAGTGTGAGGGCTGGCTGTCCTCAGGAGTTAAGAGGTCTGCTGCAGTAGAAAACCTTTTTGTCTCCTGTATCTGTTGAGATTTCCTGCACTGTGTGAGCTGGGCAGTGGGGTCTTAGGGGCTCCCTAGGGCAGAAGTGATGGAGAAGAGCACGGGGCTCAGCTGGTGGACAGACCACCTGTTTTTCCAGGCTTTGCTTGTGTGGTTTCTGTAGGTCCATGCAAAGGTCTCCAAAAAGCCATTAGAAAAATCTGAGTGTTACACTGATGGCAGAGTTAACCTAGGCTAGCTCAGGAATTTAGGGTTAAATCTAGACTGTCTGCATGTGGCCCTTGGAGCAATCTCTGCTCTGCAGGCAGCTAAATTGCTGGAAGTGTCCCATCAATTCTGAAAGCAAAAGCAGTGAAGATTTGAGCTGTTTCCTGCTCTTGTTGCAATCAGCTGGAGTTCTTACACTGATTTTCGGTGGATTTCTGCTCTCTCTTGATCCACTCTGGTGCAGATCAACCAGTACCTCCTCAAGATAAGGTTTTAAACCTTTCCAAACCCGTTAGTTACTTCCTTGCCTCCTCCTTTGTCTTGAAAAGGGGCAGAGCAGAGCTCCCCGGGGCCGGGGGCTCGGGGCTCGGGGTGCTGTCCCAGGAGGGACGGCAGCAGCGAAAGGAGCAACGCTGTTCATGGCACTCGCACTTCTCCGCCTTCGCCTCTTTCTTATCAGTTTCCCTTCCTGCTTGTCTCTCTCAAAATAGGTTGGATAAATATCCTCCTGCTTGCCAGGCCAGAGGCACCGCAGTTGCAGAAAATCATTTCAATGCTCGCTTGCAACCGTTCCTTCGGGGTGAACTTTTCAGATTTGTTATTGTGTTTAAATTGAGTAGACGGAGCTGGGAGGTGTTCAGAGGGCCTTCTTCTGCACAATATGGGGTATGTAATGCTCCAGAGTGTGTGCACACAGCTCCTGTTGGCTTTGAGGCAATGTTCATAGAATCATAGAATGGCTTGGGTTGGAAGGGACCTCAAAGGTGGGTGCCACCCACCAGCTCAGGATGCCCAGGGCCCCTTCCAGCCTGGCCTTGAGCACCTCCAGAGATGGGGCATCCACAGCTCTCTGGGCAGCCTGTGCCAGGGCCTCATCATCCTCTCAGTGAAAATTTTCCCCCAACATCTAACCTAAATCTCCTGTCTTTGAGTTTAAAACCATTCCCCCTTGTCCTATCACTCTCTACCCGTGTAACGTTGCCTGCAGTGGCTGCAGGACAGCAATGCCTTCTCTCCATGCAAGGCTGATGAAGTATGTGAGATGTGTCTCCGTTTATCACACAAGTTTGTGGCCAAGAAATCTGCGTGCTTGTCAGTCAGCTGAAGTGGACTGGTGTGAAAGGTGTCCTTCTGTGGGCGGGTTGTGCCTTCATTCAGTCTGCAAAGGGTTCTTCCACTGGTGTAACTGGGAGCAAGACTGACCCCAGCAAGGTTAGATTTACACTCAAAGCTTTGCAGTGAGCAAAGAAAACCTTTTGCTGAGCACAGAGCACTGGCTCAATGCTGCACACCAGGTCAGCTGAACCCCCTCTGCGTTGATTCTGGGCAAATCAGGAGATAGCCACGAGTAGCCCAGCCTCTACAAGCACTATAGGGGCACCACCTGCCATTAGGGATGTACACGGCATACGTTGCTGCCAAGAGCTGCCCAGACTCATTTTTTTCCCATGAGGTCAGAGGAAGGCTGGTCCAGCTTTTGGGAACATTGGCTGGAATTTGGAAGACCTAAATTTAGGTCTCCACTTTTGATACAGGCTGCTTCTGGGAGTGGCTTTCCGTGTCCTGCTGTCAGTCTGTTCCCCAGGCAAGCGTTATCTCGTAGGGATGCTGCAAAGTGTAACGTGTTAAAGATGGCATTGTGTTAAGGTTGTGTTAAATAAGGTAAAAATACATTAAAGATGTAACGTGTTGAAAGATGGTGTCCTCTTACAAATGGAGACTTGTCAAAATTCATCTGTAAACTCTGTGTGTGTTTCTTATTACAGGGTGGATGCTTGAAAGTGGAGGATAAGGTACAAGTGTCTGGGACCGGTGGAATGGAGGCCTGATGTAGATGGAAAGATGGGTAAGAACTGGATTCCCCTGAAGCAATTAATTCTCTGCAGCCTGCTAATTTTGATTGGGGTTGCTAATCGTGACTGTCGAGTGGGAGACATTGCCAACATGGCCTGGCTGAATATCACAATGTTTCCTTAACATTTTTTTGCTTTTCAGTGGTGCTAAAATTGGACAAATTCTCTTCTTTCCACCAGTGTGTTCTAGTGGGTTGTGTTCTAGGTGGAGCCTCTTCCCAAATGTTTCTTGTGTTTCTGGGCAGAGCATCTTCACTGCCTGTATTTCTTCTCTCAAGGAAGCTTCAGCTTCACACAGAGCCTCATGATATTGCTTTTCCAGTTGGTGACCTGGATTTACTTGCATCGTCCTCCTGTGGTGCTGAGGGTGACCCAGCAACATGGGTTGCCTGGTGTCTTCCTGTCTCAGTCCTTTAGGAATTAATTGCTGCTTAAAGGGCTTTGCAGGAGACACATGCCTTACTGAAAGCTGCACACTATCTGGGATTCAGCTAGCATTTTGTGCTTTTATGAGCACAGTAAAGGCCTTTGCAGAATGAATATTGACCTCAGAACTACTTCCAAAGTGGTCTGTGAGCCATTTTGCCAACAAGTCGCAGTTCTAGCAATTGCAGGGGTTTCAGCTCATTTTCTCTAATTTTACTGAAGGGAGAAAGCTGGGCAGGCTGAAGGACAAGGCCAGGTTCTGCCTCTTGTAGGTGTTAGTGTATGATGAGCACATGGAGCTCAGATTGGCTGTTTCCCTCACAAGGGAAAGGGACAGGTTACAGAGGAAAGCATCTCCTGTAACAGCTTCCTGAGCTGGTGGCCCAAGGAAGGAGAAAGCAAAGATCTCAGAGGAATCTTGACTGTAGCTGGGCACTTCACTTTTACATTTGCTTTACATTTACGTTACAAAAGTTCATCCAAAATTTTTCAGGGCTGATTGAAATGGTGGGAGAGATTTTGAGGTGAGAGTACTAATGTAATGCCAAGTAAAGAAAAAAAAAAGAAGGGAAGAGAAAGTCCAGACCTGATTCTTCATTGTGAAAAGTGACAAATTTCACTTTAAAATCCTTGATGAAAAACCCCAGAATATTTTTAGAGAAATTTTCATTCTGCAGATGAAAGCCACTCCTATTCAATTGAATTTTTTTTTTTAAAAAAGAAAGTTCAGCCTTGCTCCCAGGACTGGTAGGGAATGAGCTGCTGGCTCCAGTCCAGCATTCAGCAAAGAGTCAACTGAGTGACTTTTATGGAGAATGCAGCTGATGTGAACTGCTTGATCTGCCTTCAGACTGTCAGCTGCAAGTGTGTGATGGATTCGAGGGGGAAAGCAGTGAGTGTGACAGCAGGGAGCACCCTCTCCCAGGGCAATGTAGTTTGCTTCAGGGAGGTCAATCTGGATCAGTAAGAATCCTGTGCAGATTTGCAGTTCTGCTTCTACCTGTGTGAGGGAGGAAGGTGCTTTGCCTGTCCCTTTCCCAATTGCCATCGTTTGTCACTAACACCACATCACTGCCTGTGCAGGGACCGGGTAGAACTGCAGGCTGCACTCCGACAGGATCCTGGTGTGGTCCTGAGCCTGGCCCCTGCCCTGACTGCTGGGGTAAGGAGGTGAACTGATGTGTATCTTGATCGGTGATAAGGAGTGGTGCTTGTTAGTTGAAGGATGACTGCAACAGTTTTTCTGGTGCACAGAAGATAAGGCTACATTTTGAGGGCTCCCCTTCTGTAGATGTGCTGGTTTCCCCTATACATTGAGGTGTGGGAGCATTTTCAAGGGAAGAGCAGAGAATTTGCAGCCATTTCAATGATTCCCTTCTGGTAAACCACAGAGGAGATGTGTTGGATGAATTGATCTCTAAAGGTCCCTTCCAGGTCTGCCTTTCTTCCTAGGATCCTATTTATAGTCTGCTCAGTGTCACAGAGTTCAGCATAGCACTGTTCACTCCGCGACGCCTTCTAGGGAAGCTCTGTGACCTTGTACGGAGACCACAGGATGGGAAGTGGGGACTTCTGGCATCTCCGTGGGCTGCACCTCTGACATAGCAGCCAGCATCACGCGGTGCAGCAGAGCTGGGGCTGGCTCAGCACTGCAGAGAGGTTGCTCTGCTCTTGCAGGACAGCATGGCTGCGTGTGCTGGCTTGGGGCTAGCTCAGCAGTGGTCCTTGGCACTATGTCTTCTCTCGTGTAGATATGGCCACAACCACGTCACTGAACATTTGTATCTGTTCTCTTAATGCTGTCTGTGAAGGATGTGAAGGTCCTTCTGCAGGATAGGACAGAGGGCTCAGTTCCTGAGAGAAGAGGAAGTGGATGCAGCGTGAGAGCTTGGCACAGAATTATTCTGGTTTTACTTCATGCTTTGGTCTTGGAAGAATCACTTGGGCTCCTGTTCAGTATTGCTCCGGGGCAAATATGCAACTGTTATATTTGTCCTGAAGCATTTGACTTTTTCTTTCTATGAAAAAAAAAAGGTGGTGAGAACAGTGGGGTAGTTTGTAGAGTGCATCTGGAGTGTCTCAGATCTTAGGTCTGGAGATGAAATGGTTTGAGAAGACTGAACATGAGTCCAAGAGAGACGTCTTCATGGAGACTGACCCCCAGCACTCCTCACTGGACACTGACTTTCCAAAATTGTGCTGGAGCTTGAAGTGGCTAGCTGCTTGGATACTGCAATTCCTGCTGGTTGGAAGAATGACAAAGTTGTTTTTAACGTGGTTGTTGGGTTGCCATGTTCCTCTTGTATTGGTTTCCTCAGCCTTGATAAGGAGAGAAAATGGGAGTGGAGAGCATGTGTCCTAATGCAGGATGTCCCACCTCTCACTCCTGGCACAGAGCAGTTCCCCCAGCTCACAGTCCATTTCCATCTGCCACCCCTCTGAGAGGGTTCATGGCCTCATCATCGTTTGATCAAAATGTAGCTGGGCACCAACCAGTGCATATGGCACTTCCAAAGATGTCCATGTGATGCAACACAGTGAGAGGACCACAGCCAGTGGCAGTTAAGAACTGCTGTAAATCACAGAAGTTGGTATAAATGGAATCAGCGTGTTTATTACCCAACTTTTTTTCTTTTTGTTTCAATGTGACATGAGAATTCTTATTTCTGGTTGTACATGTGTATACTTGTGTGTTTCTGATTATGATAACACCAGGAACTCTTCCATTCAGTGTACGTATGTGTAACCAAAGTTCAGGTCAGTGTTGTTCTGGGGATGCTGAGACAGAGTGAAGGGAAAACAGATGAACATTCCCCATCCCTATCCACAGACATTAATTTCTCTCTGCTCTCCCATGACTTGTGTTCCTCATCAATCTAAGGTGATGCCTGTGCACTTTACCTGCTCTTTGTATGCTGAGAGCTATTAAAAAAAAATCGTTGAATTGCAGCAGTTTGCACTATTGTTAGGCACATGAGGCTTGCTAGCTCAAGTTTTGTTATTTTCAAGAGGTGTTGTTTCAGGTCACACCAGGTGCTTTTTGGGCACCTGGGGAGTGCATGTTCAGACCCCCACTGCTGTGTTTGGGATATTGCAGCCATCGCTGCAGCAGCAACAGATGAGGAGTACACAGGCTCAGGGCTGTGACTTTGAGCATTGGAGGTAGTTGAGCTGGGAAGGAGAAAGAGATCTTTATGAGCCCGCAAATAACCTTCAAAGGTATCACAGGCAGTCAGGGGAAATAACTTGCCAGCTATGTTTCTTACTGGGTAAACATTTTCCTCCTTTCAAGTGCGCTCAGGAGATGTACGGGTTGTGGGGAGAGGTAATATCTTTTATTAGACCAAACTGATAGAGGTGGAAAAAAACTGGCTGCCTTTTAGGTACATAAGCCCTTCTTCAGAAGCAGCGGGATTTAAGCAAAGCTGGAAAACAGGCTGGAAAAACTGTCCCTAGTTTAGTTTAATTATGTTAATCCAGTAAAGGAGAAGGTAGCTAGTGTCTTTGGAGCAAAGGGGGTGGGATAGCAAAAAAGCTGTGAAAGGTGGTTTTGGATGAAGGGAGAGAAACCAGGACTCTCTTGAAGTGGTGAGGAGTTTTGCAGGCAGATGCTATGGGAGAAAATGCATCATAAAACCAGACAGCTCCTGAATTTTCTTTTTAACTCTCAGTGGAGCTATGGGCATACAAAATTTTCTTAAATGTGGTTATTTTGGTTCTGTGAGAGTTGAGTCCTTGCTTGCATGTCTGCTAGAAGCCTCATGAGACTGATCTGCAATAACAAATGAGAGACAACCGGTTCGTCCAAGAGGCAGCGATGTAGCACGGTTTATCTCGAAGCAGCTCTGTGCTTCTACAGGAAAGCCCTAAATCTTGCTGCCACATTCCTGTCCCTGCCTCCAACCTTCCTGAAACCGCATCTGGGAGCCACCCAGTGCAGGAGGCAGTTCATGGCTAGGAAGTGTTTGGCAGCTGGACGGTCAAGGTTGGGTTAGGTTTCTCTTTGGGTAAATGCTTGCTCTTTGGCTGACAGAGATATGCTTATTTAATCTTTGCTGTGTTTTCGATTGCTATATGAGCTTTGATAGCAGGGTCTTGGGCACTTGGCTAGTGAGCAGCTTATGTGAGGGCTCTTGTCATTCTGTCCACCTGTACACCTCAATTTACTTTACAAGCGAGGTTTGTGTTATGGCCCCGTTCCATGGATAAGTTTAGAGGCACTTAGAAGCAAAGCAACTTACTCTGTTACACCTCTGTTAGTAAGCAGAACACGTCATGGCCCGTTCTTTGTCCCTGCAAGGTAATGGCATTGCTCCGTGTGTGTGTGTTCACAAAATGGGGCGGCCTCATTTGTTCTGCTCATAGGGAACGGCCTAGGAGCCGGGGAGTGAGGTGGCATGGGTGAAGCATGTAGCAAGGGGACAATTAGCTATGGAAGATGACAGGGTAGGGATTAGGTGATGATCTTGCTGAGTTTACTAAAAATAAATATAGTCTAAGGAGAGTGAAGCTGGTAAGAGCTGCTTTTGTGAGTGCAGCAGTGGCTCTGGAGACCCATTCAGGGCCAGCATGGCCCCGACCCCTGCTTTAACTGTGGTGGCAGCAAAATGGCGTCTGCTGAGGGCTGAGGAAGAGTTTAACGGGTGAATTCATAGAGAGATGGTGGGTGGTCATGGCACCCTATGGTCACGTCCCATCTCCCATGGCTGTGGGACATGGCTGGGCCTAAGCACCCAGCTGCAGCCCAGGGGAGCTGTGGTGGCCAGGCCCTGTCAGCCTGTGGTGACAGAGCGTGGGGTCAGTCGCCAGGCACCAGAGAAGCACTGAAAACCCTTCATATCGCTGAAAACTTGTGTGTTTTTGATTATTGAGCCGCCACATCTCCAGCTCCAGGATGCGAGTCGCTGGCTGGAGGATATGAGGGCAGCACCCGTTTCCCCCAGCTCTGCCCTCTTCAGCAAATCTCCTTCCCTCCCCAAATACCACCCAGTTTTAACCCAGATGTCTGCACCATTAACCAAGGAGGGGTTAAAGGGTGTGGGGTGCACACAGTCGGCCCCCCCCATGTTTTTGCAGGGCCTGGTGGCACCGCAGGGCTGGAGGAGGCAGCTGTGGGGAGGTGGAAGGAGGGAGAAGGCCGGTTCTTGTGCCTGAGCTTTTATCTGGAAGCCATGGGATAAAGCCCACAAGGGCAAAGATTGCTGTCCGTCTCCAGGCTGTCCAGCTCAGACACCCATCATGGTGCAGCTTTCCTCATCCTGTGACACTGGGGAGTTTGTGTGCCCTCAACCGCTTCGTGCTAACTGGAACCAGCTCTTGGCTGTTGGGATGTTCCGTGGCTCGTGTCTGGGGAAAATAGCTTCTTAGCTGGGTTTCACTGCTCTCTGCATGTGTGGGGACAGCTGGGGATGTGTGCTGACTGGCTTGCTCGGGGCAGGGCTGAAGAGGAGTGCGACGCACTGCGCGAATTTGGCTAAGCATGGTGCTGTCACTGATGGCTGATTTGGGAGGGAAGAGCTGTAATGAAATGCAGACATAGCCCTGCCTTTCCTCCCTGCTGTGCTAAACCAAACACCTTTTGGATCCCAAGTCTATTTCCAGTGCAAGTTGATGTGCTAAATCTTAGGGGTGAGGTTACATTGAGGCCACAGCCTCACATTTGTCAAGAAAAACTTCTTGTACAATTTGTGGCTCAGCCCCTGCGACTCTTACACAAACAATTAAACTTGCTGTACAGTGTCCTTGAAGGGTTTTGTTTTTGGTGTTTGCACTGATCACGGAGTGTTTAAGGGCATCATTCTCCCCTTACCTAAGCTGAGGTGAATTCCTTGTAGCATCACTGAGGCTATTTATTTTCCCTGGTTAAACTCAGAGGGCAGTTGAAGTTCTTCGTTATCTCACATAACATATCTAAAATATGTTATTACATATTTGTTTATTTGCTAGTTTTTTCTCTTTTGCTGTTTCCTGATGGCTATTTTCAATGTATTAAGAGTGCAAACACTTAACATTACATTGGAGGAGTTTGCTTATTTGTGCTGATGAATATTTTGGAAGCTGGTTGGATTCTGTCATTGTGGTGATTAGAATTAGTTATATATGAGATACACAGTTTTATTAATAATTGCTTACAAACAATAACTAATTAAGCTTTTTAAAACGGATTCTTGCCTTTCCCCTAAGCCCATTCATGGCCACTAACATCTGTCCCCTTTTGCAAGGGAATGTGAAGAGGTTTTGATCCAAATAGGTTCTCTACTCTGTTGGCTATGCAATGTGGGTCACCTGAGGGATAGCTAATGAGGGGCAATAGGATGCAGGAACTCTCAAAATGAATTTTACCCCTTAGAAGAGGATCTATGAGATGATACGGCTGCATCCTAACCCATGGATATTTCATTGTGCATTTTATGCCAATTATGTCATGTATGGAGAACAAGCGTTTACCATTGATTTGTCAGGTAAAGTATTAATAACAGTCAATACCCATCAGATGATGTAGCTAATCCTAATCGAAGCATGATGATGGTAGAAATGTTTTCAAGAAACCCCAGCATCTCACCACATCAGATTATCTACGTTGAGTGTGTGTCTCAAGCTGAAGACATCAGTGAGCAAACTCCTGCCAAGAAGTCCTGCGTATCAGAAGGGTCTTTCCTCACTTCCTCATGTATAATTGCTCTGTTGGACCTGCTGAGCTGTTCCCTGCCCTCAAGGCAGACACGGGGTGACCTTGCCATCCCTTGGGTGGAGTTGCAAGAGGGTGGACGACAGCAGCATCCAGCTGTGGGCCAGACTTTGCTGACTTGCAAAGGGAATGTGCTCTACCAGTGTCTGCTACAGTGCACAGCAATCTGGGCTGTAGGACGGTAATTGGGTCATTTTTCTCTACATCAGATACCAAATGCTGCTCCAGACAGTAGCAAAATGATTTGTGCATGTGGGTTTAATTTAAATGGAAGATTATCTGCCTCTCTGTCACTAGATGGATGCATGCAGCAGTCTGTTTCACTGCGGGTCATTTACAGACATCCCTTGTAAGGGGGATGAGCTGCCAAATGGTATCTGCAGCTGCCTGTGAGACTGTGAGACTGTCTGGTCCCGCTTTCACTTGCTGAGGGACTTTTGTTATAGTCCAAGTCAGGGTCTTGAGCTTGTGCTTCCAGCTCAGATCACTGGTCTCCTTCCTAGTTTTGGCTGGGACAGTCACTGTGACAGTGTTTCCTTTCTGATTTATTCTTTCTGCTCTTTGCTGTCTGGATACCTCAGCAGCTGGTATTCTCTGCATGACCTGAATCCTGGTGGCAGGACATATCTGTTGAAGGTATTTGTAGGTTCTAAAGAAAGCTGGAGATCTGAGTCAGTCTAGGAAACTCAGCAAGTTTCATCTCCAAGTTCATTTTCCCTGTTGGCTTTTGGAGGAAAGGCAGCATTTGTCTTCACAAGAGGATTCTTTGACATCTGCTTCATATGGATTAGTGCTGTCCATTTCCTTGGACCAGGAAAGCAGACCTAGGCCAGGTATGACCTTGACCTTCTGATAAAGGCAGTGTCAGTCCCTCTTGCTGTTGGCCCAGCAGATGTGAACTTCTGCTGTAATGTGTGGGCCGAGTTCGCTGCTGTCCCGTGCTCGCACTGCAAATGGAAATGGAAAGGTGGTGTTTATCTGAATTTAAACCTCTATTAATGCATTTAGCTCTGCCTGCAGACTTGTGCAGTCTTGGATAAGGCTTTTGTCTGTTGCAGATTCCTGTCCACAAAATGAGGCATAGATAGCAGCCCATATCTCTTCCCATCTGACAGTCTAGCTGAATGTCCATCTGGGTAGGGGCTTCCCTTTGCAGGGTGCTGAGCGATGCTGAGGTACTGAGTTTTGGCTTTCATAGAATCATAGAATGGCTTAGGTTGGAAGAGACCTTTAAGTCCATCCAGTTCCAACCCCCATGGACAAGGTTGCCATCCACAAGATCAGGCTGCCCAGAGCCCCATCCAACCTGGCCTAGAACTCCTCCAGGGATCCACAGGGCATCCACAACTTCTCTGGGCAACCTGTTGCGCCCTTACTACCCTCTGAGTAAAGAATTTCTTCCTGACATCTAACCCAAATCTCCCCTCTTTTAGCTTAAAACCATTGCCCCTTGTCCTATCGCTATCAGACTGTGTAAAAAGTTGATCCCCCTCCTGCTTATAAGCTCCCTTCAAGTATTGATGAGGGTTCTCTTTGTTAATTGATAAATGTTGTTATTCCAAACACATCTATGTTTTCCAAAAACAGAGCAAGTGAAAGGCTGATGTCCTTTGCAGGCCGAAGTCAAGATTATCAATGCTATAGTCATGCAGTTCCGTATTTCTTTTCACTGTATTCCATTACATTTCAGTACTTTTCCATGATATATTCGAAGTCTGTATTTTGACTGGGCTTTCACTGAGTGTGACCATGCTTCTGTGAGGCTTCCCATCCTCTCTCCATCCCCCATGACCCTTCACAGCACTGTCCCCTCTGCCTGGGGATATCCCCCGGGGTTGCATCACCTTGCTGCGAGATGGACGCAGGCGATGGCAGGCACCACTGGAATTTACACGGGCACGACGGCTGAGCCGGGCCATCAACACCACGGCCGTGTAAAGCACAGTGGGATCTTTAGTGACCACAAGTGGTCACGGCTGTGGTTTTACGCTGGATCCGAGCGGAAGCGTGTATGGCAGCGTGCAGCCCCGTCGCCACCGCTCCAGCCTTGCTCAGGACTGACTCAGAAGGCAATATGCTCCCGTCCTGCAACGCCCAGGATTTTTCCCCAGCTTTTCCCAGCCCAAGCCTGGTGGTTGAGAGAGGCTGAAATCACAACTTATGCTGTTTTACAAGACTCTGGTTTACTTCTGCAGGCTTTTTTTGTGTGCTTTGTACAGTTGGAGCTTTTTTTTTTTTTT